>JARJLU010019295.1:37620-58404 GCA_030272975.1 Sparidentex hasta | reverse complement strand
AGCATTTAGCTCTTGTCTTACTGTCTTTTCTCACAAGTTTTCTGACACTGTGGTAGCTACTCTACGTGTAAAAAAGAAAAGGTTTTGTTGGGAGTCACAGCATAATACATGCATGGTTTGAATTTTAAAATTGGAATGCCAATATACTCTTGAAATGTGAATTTTCTGGCATTAAGTCTTCTGCTGTTTGTAAAATCCTGAATCCTTTGCCTGAATTTGACTTTGATGAATGATATATAGTTGATGATTTTTTCATTGGAGGCCTGAACATACCCTGAAACTCACCAAACTTGGAATATACATCACATCTGGCAAAGAATATTCAGACTTTGAATCTGTGTCTTTCATAACCAGATCCTGATATGTAAATGTGACTTCTTGACTTCGAATGGGAGCAGCTATAACACAAGCAATTTCCTATGGGGATCAATAAAGTATTTCTGATTCATATATGATTCAGTCAGTTGTCCATATTCAAAGTTAAATTAAATTAAACAAGTTGACAGTATGGTAGACTGATGTCACATTTATATGTCAGTGTCTGTTACGTTTCCCTGATCCTGTCGTTATCCGGAATAAAACTTCATCTGTTGAAAGTCGTGCATTTGCGTCCACCTTCTTTGCCCCAGTGTGACACTTATGCACACTTGTACATAACATGTAAGGGATGAAAGAAATTATATACTTAGCGACAATGATGTTGAACCATTTTATTATTGTAATTTTTGAATACCTGATATATTTCCAACTTCTCTGAATGAAAATTATTCATTGTCATGGTCTGAAATATAGAAAATGCCCCTTTGTTCAGAGAAATATACTCTGGAGACATTAGAAAAGATCCATCTAGATAAATAAGTATGACAGCTGAAAGGACATTTACAATGAAAATATATGTTAGTACATGAACATGCACTTTTAATAAGCGCCATCGACTTAAGACACATTTCACTGATCGGTTTTAAGATTCGTAAAATAAAATTAAGAGAAGAAATGCCAGCTTGACAAAGTATCACAGTAATCTGAAACAGATAAGAAAGAACTATGCACGATTTTCTGCTGCTTAGAAAGAAAAATCCTACAATGGGATTCATTTTCACCCACAGCCGTGTGTTAAGACATCTTAATGTGTTCTTGAATAAGGTCTTCAGTTACCTCTTAGTCACCGCTTCTGCTTATCTCTGTGGCTCATTCCCTCAACTTGCAACAATACGGAGAGTTAATCTCCCAGACGAGGCACAGAGATACTCTCACGTATACCTACGTAGCTGCAGACCTGAAATCAAGCACAAGAAAGCTTTAATTCAGAGCGTCTGTCTGCCAGAGTCAAAAAGAGTGTTTCCTACAACAGCTAAGAGACGGCTCTAAGTGCTCCACATGGAGGGATGGATCAATACTGAAGTATGGCACAGCAGCTGCACTGACAGCCCATCCTCTCCCCCCAATGTCAGCTGCAGAAGCGGAGAAAGTCAAAACATCCACTGCTTGGTGGTCTGCCACATGACAACTTGACAGCCGTCTCTGTCATTTTCAAAATGTTGACAAATGACACATTTTTCGGTCACATTCCTCGACATCTTTTCCCAGCGGTGTGCTGCAGCTGCATCAAAAGGGCTTCGCACTAAGAAGCTTGCAAATGGCTTGTTTTCGATAAAGTATTGTAAGTCGGCAGTGTTGTGACTTTTAGAGCAAAACGAGTTCTTTGGACCTTGAAAATATCTCATTTTGAGCTCACTAATCTGACCATTAGTCTGAAATTGTAGTCTCTATTTTGTGCTGATTGTGGTAGTAATGGAAAGGCAAAGGCTCACACTGTATTACTGTACAACATGACATGTAACAATAGTTTTCATGGGGCTGAGGCTGCTGAGGTGGGACAAAGTAATTAGATTTTTCTTGCAAAATTCATTGTCGGTAATGCAAATTTAAATGGGCCAATTTGACCTTAACCAGGATTACCATGGCATTTGTCCAGACATTCAGAGTATCCAGTTACTTTTTCTTTAGCATGTGTTTTTTTCTGTGAGATATCTCAACAAGAATAGGATGGACTGAATTACTGACCTTCCCATCAACTGCTGTACTTTGGTAATTAGCAAATGTTAGAACGTTAACGCTTAACTAAGACATGAATGTGATGAACGTTTGATGTGCTTAAACCTCAGCCCATTACTGTAATATTGTTTTGCATTGCATTGTGATCATGTTACATGTTGTTAACAAATGAGCATATAGTAGAATTGGTTGTGACTGTTCAGGTAGTGCTTGAGTTAACAGTCTGATGGCTGTGGGGATGAATGGTCTCCTTCTTACATAGTGGGTGCAAGAATCCTCTTGCTGAAAGAGCTGTTTGAGGCTTCCACAGTCTGGTACGGGCCATGTTGATAGTTTTGGTTTTATTTAAAAAAAAAAAGATAATAATAATAATTTGTGGATATATACATATATATTCCCTCTGCCCCAATACAATGAAGCTGAAACAAATTGGCATTTTGTGGTCTTAACAAAGAAACAAAAAATGTCAAAAGGACAAACAAGGTCAGTTTGCAACTCAAGAGCAAAAACACATCAGTTTACATCAGTTAAACTTTGATGCAGAATATCATTGATTATTTTATAAATGTACTAATGAAGTTATTTGGGTGTTTTTTTATGGGATATGTAATTGTATGATTGTAAATTGTCATGTGTGATGCATTTATATGTACTGAAATAAATGCTCTTTATGGTGATATTTGCCAGTATGGAGTCTTTGGTCGCTGAAGTGATTTACTCTTTAACTGGTGACTCAAGCGGTCTGTAGTGGGGTCAAAGTGCAGATGTCATGAAAAGGTAAGAATAAGATTAGTATAACACTTACAAACCTGTTAACACTTCCTGGCATGCTCTCCTGTCTAAGACCTCTGTTGCCTAGAAACATCTCCTTTCTCCATTAACATTTGCCGACTCACACAGCAATCAGGGTCATTTTCATATCAAGCCTGCACACTGAGGAGGCCATTAGCTGAAGTGTTGTGTGCTTGTAAGTCTGCATTGTAAATAGAAAAGAAATACACAGCAAATGGGATTTTTTTTTTGCCGGGGGATGATAATGTATGGTTGGACGTATAAAGGGACAGACACTTTTCTTACCACCAGAGACTAAAGGTCCAACTGCTGAGGATGGAGACCCAGTAGCAGAGGGGTAATCATGTCGTTACCTCATCCAGCAAACACAGGTTGTTTTTTGGGGGTAGAGTAAAAGACCAACAAACCAAATTTAAGTCTTGCAATAAAAATGTTACTTAATTGCATGAGTATTAAAACAAATGACCTAAAATACCAAAAGAAAAGTCACAACCATCATCATGATCATCATCATGTTCTGGTGCTTCATTTTTGCCATAAATGACGTACAATGGTCACATGCACACACAGCAAAGCTCTTTTTTTGCGTTTTTTTAAAGTAGCCACACATTTAGCAAAAAGTCTCTGTACGATCCAGGCCTGAATGTGCAAGCATCAGTGATGCTACAGCCGGTAAAGGGGGCTCTTATTTCAACTCTTCATATACTGCCCCATAGCTTAATCAATAATACATCCTAAGTGCTCTATCATAGACAACTGGACTGGTTTTAGTTTCTTGCTTCAGTTTCTTGAGGCGCCTTCAATAAACTGACACCAGTTCAGTTATAGGCGATATAGCACAACCATGACCTGGATGGCTGAGTGGTTGAGAAGCTTCATCAACATAATACGTCATTATTAGTGGAGTGAAACATGCAATATTTAGATCTGAATATGGAAATATTCAAGTTAAGAATACAGGAAACTTAAAACTGTACATAAGTACTGAAAGCACTAATAAATGTGCAACATTCCACAACTGTCTTTGAGACACATTACACATTTCACTTGCTGGGTTAAAAACAGTGAAATTATAGAATCACTTCATTGAAAAGGGGAAAATAAGGTAAATTGGAAAAGGCATTGGAAACTTAAACTGAATAGGAATAATGATCCATATGATAAATGTGGCAAAAAAAAAAAAAATCATAAAAGTAGTAAAAAATGCTTTGAGAGAAAGGTTTGGACAAACTAAAAAGCAACAGACACTCAAACACACTGTTGTGGGTTGAGTAAGATTTATGTCAGAGATGCTGCGTTGGATTGCATCATATCATAAAGGTGTTGCTTCTACTGTGCCCACCTCCGCTCACCACCCTGCTGCACCCTGAGCGGATGACAAGGCACTGGCAAATACCAAGCGATGACAGCGCTCTTTGCAGCCGCACCACACCACACCATGTTGCATAACACAGAAGACGAGGCGGCACGTTTTAGGATCAGTCACATGTGAGCAGTATCGAGAGCAGATGTAGTTAGCGGGCAGAGACACCAAGCTCCGGCATGTGGCTCACTTTGGGTGTGGTGGTGGCTGCATCGAGTGCGGCTGCTCTTGAAGGGGGCATCTCAACCATCAATTGGACTAAGCCTTTTCATTCCCCCCAGAGATGAGTCCGATCCAAACCGCCTGTGGTCGGGTGGTGAGATGGGGCTCCCCACCAGTACGTAGGCGAGTGGTGAGGTTTCTCTTTGGGGCCGCCTGCTTAAAAATAAAAGATCAAGGAGCCTCAACCAGACATGTTGGTCTGGTTAGACTCACAGAGCAGAAAGAAATGGGCTTAAAACACTTTAAAGGGTGTTGCTCATGCATTAGTCTGATGACCTAATGGATTTAAAATAAATGAGGTGACTTTTCCAGTACTGTACATAGCAACAAGGTAGCAAAATAAACGGCCATATTACACATTTTACAGCCATTTTACATACAAACTATAATGACACTGCACTTTATGGATGTAGTTTTTAATATTTTCAAAACATTTTGGACATATTTGTGGAAAGCCCTTCTGTGATTGGGCTGAGGGTCTTTTAGGAACTGGCACTGCATGGAGAGGTGCTGACAGCCTCTGTGGTGTGCTACTGATGGAGAGTGTCATATTCATAGTCAAGCCTTGGTTACTTAATAGCACAAGTGACTAGCTTCTATTTCCAAGTAGCAGCTACTGATGTCAGCCAAGCTTGCTACTGTTCACACGCTGATTCCCACTAATGTGAAGTTTCTGCCATGGTTTTCAACACCCGGTGAGTCTAAGGACAGCTAGCGTTAGCTGTCTCTCATGTGAGAATCAGTACTTACATTGCATAGAGTTGGATGTAATGACTTAAAATATATATGTATGTTTGAGTCAGTGACTGAATATATTGAACTGTAGATGGAAATTAGCTCAGTTCTGTAAACTCTGAGATGACTGTTTGTTGTAAATGGTTACAGATATAATAAACTGAAGTCAGCGGGGGAATCTAACTAACTACATGTACTCAAGTACAGGTTTGAAGTAGCTGTACTTTACTTGAGCGTCTCCATTTTCTGCTCCATCATCTTTCACACCACTAAAAAAGTTGTAATTTTTTTTAAAGATGTTTATTCAATAACTTCGTTAACTTTGCAGATTACCTGCTGCTAACCAATGTAACTTTTTTTTCTTCTCATTTTATCAGTAATCAGATAACCACTAAAAGAACAAAACAAATAATTTATTCTGAAAATCAGAAAAAAAAAAATCTAATAATCAACTAGGCCAATGATAAGTCAACCCTTAGTGTACTTGTAAATATATGTATGATATACTTTCACCTTCACCAAAGAAATACTTTTACACGATATCTTTAATAAGTGCTAGATTTACCAACCACTGGTCTCTGAAGTTGTACCAAGAACAGTAGTGTGCATGCACAACAACAGGATTTCATTTAGTTGAACCAGAGCATAGAAAAGCATAGACAGCCTCGGGCTTCCTTTTGCATTGCTCCAGGTACTGTGTGAATGTCAGCATTTTATAGGATTTTTGTTTTGTAAAGTTTAAATTCCTTCTATTCCCGGGGCTGAATCAAATCAATAACACATTATTCATCACAAATAAATACATTTTCATCACATATCATATTTCAGAAACTCTCTTCGGTTCTTATATACCTCCATTTGAATACTGGGATAGAAAGATACAGTTGTTAAATTATTTTAATAAAGGTGATTGCACACTCTCCTCAAACACAAACAGTGACTTTCTTTGGAACAAAAAAAAAGACAGAAGGACATTCATTTGTAGCAGTGTGCATTTATAAAAGAGTGGTACAGTGAATTATTAATACACAGATGATGTATATATGTGATTTGTCATATAAATTATTTGTGATATATATTGATTTTCATCCATAATAATGAATAAATCATATTGATGGAAATAAATGCAAAGCTATGCCAACAGCCACAGAATACTATAGAAGATTAATATATATAGATTACCATCCATTATATCAAATGCTAATCAGCTAAAGAGTAGTTTATGAAATCATAAAATAACTCTGCATCTGTTTCACTTGTCTAGAATAATGAAAGCTAATTTATGAAGAGATATCTGTTTGCAAAATAAAATTATGACTTAGCATATTTAGCGCAGCACAAAAAAAAAAAATATATATATATATAGAAATGTCACATTGTTTCTGGTAAGTTGTTCTGCTTTCACCAACAGTGTTGTTAAAACCACAAAAACACATTCCATCTTCCAATCTTCACCTATCTTCATTGTACTGGAGTAAATGCGGGGACAGTTATCTCAAACCTTGGCAAATAAAGCCAAAACTATCAGTGAAATACCATGAGCGCAATGTACATGAATAGTAGAAGTATCTTTGATTGTAATTGTAAACTGACCCTTTAACAGTCTCAGAGAACAAGGCTGACAACATACTGTGATGTTGCTGATGTCTACAAATCTCTTAAAAAGACAACGTGTATGTCCGTGTCAAAACGATGGTTGTGTTCATAAACTACAGAGTTTGTTCAGAGTCAGTTCACTGCTAGTGTAAGACTTTTCATTACACTTCAAACAAATAAAGAACAGCATCAGACTCAAACACTGTAGATGTACATTAGAAAACGCGGTCAGGAGCCTCGCACCGTCTGTTTAAAGTATCGTGTTCTTAATTTTCACAGATCCAGTTCTGTTCAGCAAAACAGCCGTCATCGTTCCATTCTCCCACTCCTGCTGCTCTGTGCAGGATTTCTCCACAGTCCTGGTTCCCATTGAAGCTGTTGGGCTGCCCGGGCTGCCAGTATCTGATGTACAAGATAACAGGGGAGGAGACAATTTACTCCTTTCTCTCTCAGAGGCATTTTTGCAGTGCCTACTTTTTGTTTCTTAACTGCCCCCGACCTGCTGTTCCTGACCCAAACTCATTTGCATAGAGATAGTACTATCTGGAGTTTTAATGCAATCATTGGATTTTCTTAAACCGCCCCCACTGCCGCCTCCGCGTGTTTTGAAACGTATTCACACAGGATAATACGTTTTGCTGAAATCAATGTCTCTGCGGATGCAGATGTGTAATGTCTCAGTATGAGAGTACATCACCTCCTGATTCAGCGTGCCAAGTCTTTGAGCTAAATGTGCTGTAGCTTGTGGTTAGAATGCATTCAAAAGCCTTCCTCCACATTTTCTACTGGCGCGGATCAAGACCAGAACAAAACTGGCAGAAATTTAGCTCAGTTCACAAAAGGTTATTATGAAGTGACTGTCAAGGCCAAGGTTTAAATCACAGATAAATCCTGATATTAATTGCGTAACAGTTGAAGTTATTAAAGAAATTCAATAAAAGGATAAAAACAGTGACATTTAAAAAATATATATATATTTTAGAGTTGTAGAGTTCCGTAAAACAGTTTATGAAATGAAGAATCAAGGAACATGTCCAGTGGTGCTAAATGTAATGACTCACTCACTGGCAGTTAACACTTACGTTGTGGTGACGGGGGTCCCATCCACCCACATCCATGTCCCCTCTGTGAGACTGTCAGTCAGACCAATCCAGGCATTTTGACCTGATTTCAACATGCTCTTGACAAATGCCTGTTGGCGCAGCACACAGAGAAGAGAAGACTAATGAGAACATAAATACGTAAAAAAGTTTCAGTCAAACTTTTTTACTGCCATCCTCCCCTAGCTCAGACTTCAGACAGTTAGGAAATCTGAGTTTTTCATAGGCAGATAACTATGAAAAACAGCGGTCGACCCCCTTTTTTCATGTCGTACTACTTTTGCAATTTGCAACTTGTGCAGATCTACTGTCGTGCAGCCCTCCCTCGGTCATTGTACTTCAGCTTTTTCCTGCATGAGCATCTCACAGTGACGCCACTCTGAAACCCGTTAATCATTCACTCTGCCTTTCAAGCGTGCTGCTAAGCTGCTCCGTTAATTCCTGAGGTGTTTTTGATCTGAGTTGTACTGGTCTGTTTCTCTCTCTCCCACCTGTTCATCCAGGCTGTCTATGACGACAAGATCTGCTCCCATGTTGATGCACTCTTGTCTGCTTGAAGTCCAGTTCTTCTGCTGAGCTGAGACAAAGTAACAGCTGATGTCAGACTTCTGCCAGCCTGTCTTACATGCCCTTCCTGCAAGGTGGAAATGAAAACGGAGAGAGACAAATTAATCATCACATAAGAAAACCAAAACAGATTGTAAATGTTTACTGAATGAATAAAAACTTGAGAAACATCTCACTTTTTGCTTTATCGACGGTCTTCTGTAACTCATCCTTAACTTTCACTAAACTCCTGTAATTTGCCTGTAACTCCTCGTTTTCCTCATGCAGAGTCTCATAACGGGTTTTAAATTGTTCTTTTTCTTTCCACAATGTGTCGTAGCTTCTCTGCAGCTCGTCGTTGTCCCTCGCCAGCAGAGACCGATTTCCCTTTAGTTGACGAAAAAGAGTGTGTAACTCGTCTTTTTCTCTCTGCAGGGTACTGTATCTGGCCTGTAATTGGTCTCTACTTTTTGTCAGATTATTGTGATTGGTCTGTAAACCCTCGAGGTTCCTCTGTATGTCGTTACAGCTTGTCTTTAACTGATCGCTCCCTCGTTTTAAAGTGTCATACATCGCCTTTAACAGGTCCTTCTCTGTTGTCACATTGTTGAGACTGGCACTGAACTGATCTCTCTCAGTGGTCAAAGAGTTGTAACTTTGCTGCAGCTGGTCTCTCTCTGTAGTCAGGTTTGTCAGTCGGGCCTCCAACTGTTCCCTCTCTGCAGCGAAAGCCTCATAGCCGCTCTGCAGCTCATCTGCTTGAGCGATGAAGCTGGCCTGCGTTGGGTTGCGTTGACGACTGATCATGTCATCTGTGAAATGCAGAGAAACACAAATATTTGTTCCGATTATCGGATTTTTAAAACATTGATTATCTTTTCTCTCCTTTGTGTTTGATGTATCTACGATCTATCTTAGCTACAGCTGGTTTCTCAGACATGAAAGGACAAACAAATCACTTACAGTGGATGATCTGTCCAATGTTACCTGCCAACAGGGCAGTGCACAGTAATCCAAGACACACTGTTTGACATTTGGAGGGCTGCTTTCTTCTCTGAAGATCCTCTAAATTAAAATTCAGAAAACAGCATGTTAGTAAATTTCTTTTCTTTTTTTTTTTTTTTTCTTATCCATGTTGTTTCCTGTAATGTAAAGCCAATGTTAGCAACAGGTATTTGTCACTCTGTTTGTTTCAACAAACCATTGCGCTAGTAACTGCATTATCACCTTATAGAATTGCTTGATTTTGAGCGTTGTTGCCTGAGGAGAAGCTCAACAATCTCTGCGAAACAGCTCCAGAAAAATTCTCAATTATTCGAGCTAGGGCAGTAAATCTGGCATGAAGTTGAACACGTCAAGTTGTTTCTTTCATTATTAAAAGTGTCCCGTTTGTCTCGGCATCGCTGGACCAGCCCGACTGCTTCTGTGTCTTCAGTGCATAAACTTTGTTAAATACTGTCTACAACAAATCCTTGATTATTTTGGGATTTCTTGTAAATGTTTCAAATGTTATACATGATAATTCCTCTAGTTTACAAGACATTTCTTTCATTGTGTAAACAAATTACTTGTCCCAATCATGTACATGTTGATTTGCAATGGATTAATGCAAGACGTGAACTGACGGACTTGGAGCTGTCCGGCTGTGATCAGATCTTTCCGGACGGATGTTAAATCCAGGTCTGAATTCCCTCTGATAAACAGATTCTCTCCCTGTGAAACAGACACAGCCTCAGTGTTCTCGAGAAACCCGATTTTCACTTCCCACTCACTTTATTTTTTTGTAAATATCTAATATTATTTCTTTAAAATTGAAGTTTACCAGCAGGTAATACATGAATTACACTTTTTGAAAGTTGTATTTATTGATCATAATACTCTGTTCAGGTTGATACTGTACCTTTGTTAATGAGGCCTTTCACAGTGAGGTTACGACTTCCACTGAAGTCGTCATCGATTTCCATGGCTTCCATTCTGTCAGTGGTCTCACTGTTTTCCTGTTTAGAGACACGTGTAGAAGTAAAGCTACAAGTATATTATCAAGTTATTGACATAAAAAGACAATTCTTAATGTTTTACATGTAATATGTATTTATAACTGTGTGCTTAAATCTAGTAAGATGTGGCATTTTTAATAAAAATCCAGCTCAATTACTATAGATATTGCTGGTAAAAACTGTGTTATCACTCTTTTGGTTTGCTTTTTGAGTGTGTAATCCTTCATTCATCATTTAATATTATGAAATTCATACTCATTAAAAGAAGACTTTAAATAGAATTGGAATGAAAATAATAAGAGTGAGTTGAGTCTGCAGGACACATACATACACGATACTTACAAACATACTTTAAACTGGAAATAGTACTCTAGTCATGCACTCACCTTGGATGTGAGAAGGTACAGCGGTATCAGTAGGACCGTTTTCTTTGCTGCCACTGATTTATGCAAAAAATGAAGGTGTTTTTAAGTGCTGTGTTATTTATTGTGGAAGACAGGATGTTCATTTTGCTTATACCAGCAGATGATTTTTTTTTAAAATGCTAATTTTCAGCCAAAAGTATTCAAGGAAACAAAGTGAACTTCCCTGAAATGTATTTATTCCAGCATCATGGTACTCTCAGGCTCCAGACTTTCATCCTCTGTGGTTTCTGTTCCCCTTTTCCCACACTACAACTTCCCACTAAGGGTGAACTGAAGTTCCCATAAGAGTGACAGATGCAAGGGTAGTCATAATTCAAATTTAGTAGTGTACAAGAAAAAATGAACTTAGTACTGTCAAACACTGCTTCAAGCAGGTGTATAGTCAAGGGCGTTAACGTCCTATTTAGTAGAATCAGTATTTTTTTTAGGATAAAATCAACTGAATTGTAGAATTAGGAAGGTCACTCAGTCTGACCCACTTTCAGAATGTATTAACAATATTTGGTACAAAGACAAATATCTACTGTTCAGCTAAATTTGTACACCAGTACAGACCCTAAAACATGAGCCTTCCCTAACCATAACCAAAGGTTTTTTGTCCATCATACACACAATGTTGTTACAACATGAAGTGTATTTTAATATAAAGGTTCACCACATTTTTTTTTATATGTATATAACATTTATTCTAGATTGTCTTTAACTCAGTGGAGCAGTGTTTGAATCCTGTGTGGAGCCAACAGTTAGTTGTGATTGTTTTAAAAGAACATTAAGTAGCTCTCCCACTTTAAAATTGAACAAGGCCTTACTGAAATAAATTAACTAACTAACTAACTTTGGTCTTGACCTGTTGATAAAGATGGACATACAGTATATACACACTTTCTTCCTATACATTATATTCTTTATTGTTCACTTTAATCTCTCAATGAGGAGCTTTTTTGATCCTAACATGAAGAGCTGAACCCTGTGCATCTAGTCATCCACCAGTGTTTGCTCAGCGTGGCTTGACCGACAGCGTGACTTGCTGGTACTCCACCGGTCTCTCATCCACAGAATCGGCCAACTGTGTTTCCTGGAACTGGCTGCAACTTGTGATCACCCCTATGCTTCTGGGTATTGAGCCTCAGCTGTTGTATCATCATCATTATTCATCTTTTTTTAAAGATAAAAACCAAACCTTTCAGAATTCCCATTTGCTGCATATTTGTTTTATTTACAGTGCAGTATCTAAAGCACAGACATTTCTGCTAAAGCCTTCCTGAGTGTGCAGGCTTGATATCAGAATAAGCCTGGCAAAGCATAAAGGTCATTTTTTTTGGCAACAGAAGCCCATTTTAGGAACGACAGCATGCCAGGATGTGTCACAGAGACAAATTCATCTAAGCGTCAAAGTGTGATCTAAACTACATTATTTTGATCTACTATGAGATGAGCATGATGACCGCAAATATAGATTACTTTTACTTTTTAAAAAATCAGATATATTCACAAATAACTGAAAACACCAAATGTAGCATGTAGTTTGGAAAAGAAAAAAAAAGAAAAACATTTATACATATATTTTGTTTTATATTATTCAACATATTGATTAACCACAGAGATGGCAAATTTCAAACATATTATAAGAAAAATATTGTGTGTTAGACGATGACAGCAAAATTAGATTTTTAACAGCTTTACAGTTTATATTTAATCACACCGGAAAATTATCATCACCTAAATAGTACATTTGTGAAATAATAAACTATTCTATATCACATATAATTTGTCTAAAATCATGAAAGCTAATGTATGGGCGGCTGTGGCTCAGGGGTAGTCAGCGTCTTGTTATCACAAGGTTGCTGGTTCCCTGGCCTGCATGTCAAAGTGTCCTTGGGCAAGATACTGAACCCCAAACTGCTCCTGATGTGCTAGTTGGCATGGCAGCCACCACCATCAGTGTATAAATGTATATGAATTACTGTAAGTCACTTGGACAAAAGTGTCTAATAAATGCCCTAAAATGAAAAAATATATAAAGATAGAACTGTTCGAAAGCTAAACAAAAATGTGATGATTTAAATGTAAATATCGAGCAGTTAGTTAGTAATGAGTTAGTCTTTTTTCCAATGTCATATAATGTCATATAATTATCTACAACTTGTGCTGAAGCTGCTAAACAGTATTCATATTTTTACTGAAGACAACAAAATCCCTTACAGTAGAAGAGCTGTCCGATGTCACCAGCCAGCAGGACAGTGCACAGTAATCCAAGACACACAGATTTTCACCTTGATTAGGAATATCACGCCACTTCTTTAGAAACACCCCCCCCCCCCCCCCCCAAAAAAACCTTTTGTTTTTTCAAAGACAAACAAAACGTTAGCACAAATACACTTTTCAAAAGTTTCAGGATTATTTCTTTAAAAATCCGGTTTTCCAAAATCGTAGTTTCCAAAGACACGTGGATTGAGCTTTTTTTAAGTAGAAAAAAATATATATTCTACCTTTAGTGGTGAAACTTCCCATTGTGACAATTCTAATGTATATGTATGTTGTTATTGATTTCCATTGCATCCATTCTGATGATGATCACTGTTTTTCCGGTTTAGAGGAAAATGTAGATATATGTTGTAGAAATTGATCTTTGTAAAGCCACAAATAGACTATTAAGTCTTAGACATAAAAGGTTACTCCTTTTTCCAAGTTTATGAAAATAGTAGTAATAAATGTGATCCAATGAACTCTCCATACTTGTACAATAAACCATATCATTAGCAACATGTGGCATTTACTTTAAATGTTAACCACAAATGAGGTCAAAGGTTTTGGCTCAGTATTTGCAAAGTATTTAAAGGCACCTCTGTGTTAATTGTGCAGGATTTTAGAGTGCGTATTCCAAGTACCATTTCATTGTAGGAGAATGATAAACTATACAATCTCTTTAAATAAAACTGTCTCTAAAGATCACCAACCTTGGTCTTGAGACGGTACAAAGTCAGCATCAGAACGACTGCTTTGACAATAAGAAGCTGCCACTGATTGATGGAAAAGTGAATGTAGACCTCAGTGCTGTGTTATTTATTGTGCAGAAAACAGGATGTTCCAGTTGCTTATGTCATCAATTGTTTGACTTACATTTGCCTCTAATTGGTGTGGAAAACGTCTTTAGAAACATTTAGTTGAGATGTCAGGGAATTATCGGCCCGTATCATTCTGAATCAAACTGGAGTTCACAAGCCAAGTTTTCGTTGTCACTGAGAGGTGGTTCGCTCTCAGGCTACTGACCTCCATCCTCTGTGGATTCCGTTCTCACTGACCACACCTTAACCACCCTGCTGAGTTCAAATGAGTGACAGTGTTATATAGCTGAGGGGTCAGTTATTTTTGCTAAACTAAAAAAATGCAAACTCAGCAGTGTTCAGTCAAATTCAAGCACAATTACTATCCGGGGCATCAATGACCTACTGTATGACCTTATTTGGAAGAGCTGATATTTTTTGGGATGAAATAAATTGTGTTCTTGAATTATTGATCAGGAAAGGTCACTGAGTCTGACCATCAAAGCAAACTTTTGGTCTGGAGCCAAATACCTACCGCCAAAGCTGCCTTTAGATTTGGTGCCGATGTTCATCCTCCTTTCTAAGTTCTGCTTTTAGCTAAATTCTTCTGTACACTGTAGGTGTGGGCTCAGGCAATTCTTACCCCATTCATTTACAGGACAATTCACAAGTCGTTATTTATACATTATTGAAAACAGGGTTAGTTTGTGGTTACATTTACCATTTAAGCTTCTTAGTACCTTGTCCGGTAGATTAACTCAAAGTGTTTCTGCAAAGTTGGAAGAATGATAGCGCAACAGAAATTATGTCACGCACATCATACAAATGAAGTCTACATAATCACATGCGTGTGGAAATACCCGCGTCAGCCGTCTCGATGATGACATTGGGATTAATCTGTGCTCCACTTGATTGTGTAAAGATTAACTCACGTTTCTAAACAGGGGCTTTGTCTGTAAGAGCGTTATCTGTAACTGATGCCATTCACATGCCCCGTTTGTTGCTGAATGGTGTGAAATGGATTAAAGCTAAAGTAACCATGCAGACAAGTGATTTAGCCTGGCAGTGGCGCAAGATTTAAAGACACGCCAGACTGGAGGTGATGCTGATGGGCATTCCCGGTTGTCTGTTTATACGGGTCAACTCACATTTATCTGTTTGATTGAGGACACAGATTTCTGTAGACTGTTTTTATCAAACCCCTGATTAGAATAATATATAAATATGCAGTTTGATGGGGCGTGAAGGAAAAGATGGAGAATAGACAACTAATTTTATGCAGACTTTTTTTTTTTTTTGGAGTAATTTTTATAATCACAAAGTTTTTTTTTGTGAGAATCTGATGATCCCAAAGACATTCAAGACACTTTAGGATGTCTTGCTGGCAGATTTGCTTCTATTACATAACAAAATGAATCACAGATTTTATATTCACTATTTTATATCAGTCACTTGCTGTCTTGATCCGCCAGGCTCTAGCGTTTCTCCTGACAGCAGGAAGGAACTCAGACTGTAACTGAGCTCAGCCACATAGGAAGCGGCAAAAATTCAGCTGACAGAAAACACAAGTCTATTTTAGTGGTTGGACTGAATCTCCTCTAATCACCTGCAGGACTCCTGAATGAATAATGAATAGCATCTTGTCAGTAACATAATATCACAAAACCAGCCCCTGCTGACAATCCGCAAAAAGCCGGTGGTAGAAAACATCTATAAATCAGATTATGTTTTTTGCTTTTAATGCAGCCGGTTTTCTGAGCTTATTGACCGTTGTCATGCAGCAGGACACATCTCCCATCGAAGCTAAAGGGAGGCTGTGAAGTTGCTGAGTGTCTGATGGATGTAAGAGGAAATGACTGTGGCTGAGAGATGCCATCCTTCAGCCTGTCACACCCTGCACTGCCCATATTAATTAGCCTCGATAACTCATGAGCTCATCTGAAACAGCCATTCCAGGAGACGACTTATCGACATCTCAGGATCTGCTTTCTCTACAATAACAACACGGTGATGTGTGTTACTTACTGAAATGATACACATAATAATCCCCCAAAATGACTTTTATTTTTTAAACTGATTATCAGGTTTTGGTTCTTGAGAAAGTTGAAGAGAATATTGTGATTGTACTGTGATAAAACAGTGGTTTTCGGATAATATTGTGTACATTGTGCACATTTTCTGAAATTCGGACTCATTTTGATTTTTTTGCAGATTTTTGACGTGATGACCCATGTTTTGGGACATTGCATAATTCTTACGTGACAACAAGGGATGTCACATCAGGATTCATGGAGTAATGATGAGATCCAGTCAGTTCTACATGAAATGAATTTCTTTAATAAGAAATCCAGGTGTTATTTAAATCATTCACCAACTTAATGTGGCATTTAATCTCCCCTCCTCATCTGCATTCTAATGCTAAGGTTGAAAACATTAATGTTGTTAATGCTAGCTAACATTAACATGGCTAACGTTTGCAAAAGTCCCTGTAAGATTTAAACAGCTCATCTGACGAATATTTTTTGGAACAAACGCAAAACTTACTGTTAGATCATCATAACGTTTCCTTAAAGGGGCTCTATGTAATGATGTGTAGTGATTTACATGAATTAACTACTTTTTTTTAGTGGCCATTTCTTAGCGATATGTGATATGGCGTGAAATTCGACACCTTCCCCATCACTCTCGGTTGCCTGTTAAACTTATGTGCAATTTGCCGACGGTGTTTAATGCTGCTGGAATGTGGATTTTTTTGTGGAGGACTCAGGCTGTATGTTTTGCTACAGTCCAATGTATGTGATTTTATACATGTTCTTGAGGGCCTAGTCTCTCTCTATGCTCTGCTAACAGAGCTCTACTGTACTTGATGTGACTTTAGAGATGGAGTCTGCTAACATAATTAACAACTGGCTTGCAGCATGAAACAGAAGTTCCACAGAGCCCCTTTAAACCATCAGACTGTTGTTCTGATGTGACTGGCTTCTGGTTTTACTTTATTAATCTGAGTAATAAACAAGGAGGAACCTTTTTTTGGAAAATGGCTTGAAGGAAGGAAATAAAAAAAAATAAAAAAAACTTTGTACACTGACTGCTCATTAATCAACAGTCTGTAAGACGTGTCTCGGTGCAAAAACAAAACAGTAATCAATGCAGGAATCTAAGTGTGTCCATCATCTTGATTACTTATTTAGTAACCATATTCACGTTTTCATTGCTGTAGTTGATTATTTACATGGGGCTCCAATTAATGTTACCTCGGCAGCAACTGCTCATCCAAGTTCAGTAGAAACAAACAGAATACAAACTTTGTACTCTGAGATCACATACTTTCTGGTGATAATTTCAAATATCCTCACTATAGTAATGACAGAAAGCTATGTTTTTAATTCAAACACTCCTACCTGTAGCCTTGACTGGGCTCTGACAAGTAGATTAGATTGACTCTTTAGTTGAGTCGACAATTGCAGAAGACGATGGCGCGATGAGAGGACATTCTTACAAGAGGGCCAGTCAAACCTCAATACAAAGGAGAAAACACGAAATAGGGAATTTAAATTGTTATATGTATTACTTTCTTCTTTTTCTCTCATTTCTCCATCAAGATCTGATGTTTTATCTCTTCAGTGGAGCGTCAGTCGCCCTTTAAGTCACTTTCTTCATGTAAGTCATGAAGTACTCACCAATCCTGTTTTGATTGCAATCCGTCACATTTTTCCAGATTGACACACCACATTTCGACATGAGCCGAGCATTAAAATTGTTGGAGATGCATAGAGTTCCCCCTGCTGCTGGTGGTGATGGAGCAGAGTAGGCAGGTAGAAGATGTTCAAACATCCGGATCATCCTGAGGAATGAGGTGGTGAAATGGCGGGGATGGCTGGGTGGCGTGGTGGGAGGGTTGTGGAATCGCAGTTCTGACAGCCAAGACAGAAACGCAGAAGAAGAATCCATGAGGACTGAGTGGCTCGAGGAACGTGGTCAAAAAGCTATTTGAGCAGACGTGGTGATGTCAGAAGTCAGTGAGAGGGATTTTGACAGTGTAGTGAGAGTAGACTGAAGAGGAAAAAGCAGAATTTTCACTAAAGCTTCAAGTCGCCTGAGTGACTAGATGCTTCCTTCTCCGAGAAGGAGCAAGACATATTTTCAGTGTGTTGCTCTTGACAGAATAATTATTATAAATTGTGTTAATTAAGCTTCAGGGGAATGTCTGGCAAAATTGTATTGCCATCCCTAGCCTCAGATCTAAATCTACCGTTGTGCCCCTTGTATAGGCTTATATTTGAGTGCAGAATGAGCTCATTGATAACCCTTGTGGCCAATAAGGAAAAAACTGTCACAAGTTTATTGAAGAAAATAAAACATTTCCATAACAGCTGTCTGTTGCTGCAAAAGATCTTTCCTTGAATGGTACCTGCACAATTCTGTATTGCTCCATCTAATGGTAACACATTTACCCTTTATCATAAAATCTGGATCAGAAATTGATGTTCAGGCTCTGACTTGCAGATGAAGTTACATATATCACATATCAGAACATACCCAAGGCTTTTTTGTGTATACCACATTAGCCCGTGACTTAAGATGCTCATCGCTCCAATGCCACCCTCCCCCAACAGGCACCGCCTCTGTTTTAGTTATAACCTTGAGATGAGAGTGTATGGCTCCCCGAGGGGGTACCTGAGGAATGGTCGTTATCATTTTTGGCAGTCCTCCCATGTAAACCTAAAGGCCGTCCTCCATATTCATCAGGGATGATTATGTGTTGACCTCCGTCTGTTAATCCCGAGCTGATTAATGCCCAGCAGGCAGGCGTGCAAACCTGACACTGCCGCCAATTAAGGAGTCTCCGAGGTGAGAGAGACAGCGCAAGGGTGAGTACTAAAAGACTGAGGTCCTATCTACAGTTATGGCCTCAGTAGTAATTTCTGGTCATGATAATGGTGATGCTTATGTTATTGTGTAATTAAGATAAACACGTGTTTACAAGACCCGACAAGAGTCAGGTGCTGAGCCAGACGTAGAGGAATAAACACCTGCAGTCACATCGGATTCTGCTCCGATCCGGAGCTGTTTACTGACAGGAACAGAGCTCAGACATGACTTTTTAACTCTGAATGAAAACTTTGGGTGAAAAGTGGACTCATCCTCATTTCCTGTATCAACCTGACCGCAGCAGTGGAAGGTAGAGGTGACCTCCATTTACAGGTGTTTAGCTATGTAATGCTGAGTCCTGAATGGAAATGCAGGCAAATGTACTCTACTTCAGGAACGTGACCTTACAGAAAAGAGATGAGAAAAAAGAATCCGAATTTCTGGTGAGTGCTGAATTCTGTGAGAGTTGTGAGACCTCATTCGATAAAAATAAGGTAATAACACTCAGCTAAAGAATATTCAAAGATGTAATTAAAAGTGAGCGCTAAGTGGAGCATGTTTTTTTTTTTTTTTTAATCAGAAAAGTATAGAAATAACATAATATGCTGTTACAAAATCAAGAAAAGGCCAAAGAAAGGTTTTTTTGTTTTTTTATAGAGGGAATAGACAAAAGAAAATCCTGAGCGCTGCCAGCTCTCAGGGACTGAGAGTGGGACTGATGACACAGATCCCACACTCTCACGCCACACATGCCTCCCCTCATGCCAACTTTTTGTCTTCAAGTTTAGACAAAAACTGACACTGTTAAGGCAGCACTTTCCATGGATTCCATGGATCATTACAGTTCAAACATACATCCCATTTTTCCTCAACATGCCACGCTGTGATTTCATTCCTCCTTTTAAAAGCCTTTCACTCTTCACACTGATCACAGAGTGTCACGTCTGCGTCAGGTGCGAAGGAAAAGCGTGAGACGTGACGTTTTTAGAAGCAGTGTGAATGTAGCTACAGTGATAGACAAAGATTAAAGCATGAGTTCCAATAGAGAACCAGATGGAAAAAAAATATGGGGAAGTGGTTGCTTAGACAGATGTGTTACTGGTCAGAACAGCTGGATCAATTTTCTGCCGTTTAGACTGACCACATTAATAAGACCACCAACACCCTGTGGGCTCTAAAGATCCAATTTGAGAGGTGGGGAGCCAAAGGGAATCTATAGTGGAGAGTTACACCAGCAGGGAGGGATCACTATGTATCAAATTAACTGCACCGTAATTCATGCGCAATCCTGCTGCATTATTAAAGCCTCAGCGCTGCTTTTTCATGACAGGATCAATTATGGGTATGTTTTCTCTTCCAGGCAGTAATTAGTGGTGTGACCATGGAAAGTACAATTTAAAAGTGTTATCTGTACATTGTAAATGTTTATCAGACTGTCACTCAAAACACAAGTACAGGTTGGTTTACCACCAGTGATAGAAAAACGTAATGTAAACTCCTTTCTACAGCCCTATAATACATGTAAAGCAGATGTGAAGCTATTATACACTGACTGCTTCTGCCAGTACCAGGCTGAAAAAAAGATGATTTTATTAAAAATTAGGTTTGTTTATACATGTTCGTTTATAAAGGGAAAAAAAAGGTATGTAGTGTGTGGTTACAGTTTATCATGTTGAGGGCATGAGGCAATGTACAGCGAGTTGGCGAGTAGATGATTGTTAAAGGCCTTGACACACCAGACTGATGGCCGGCCATCCACCAACGTCTTGGATGTTGATGAGCATCTGTGACCCTAGATTTCGCAGTGTGTGCCACACAGCGCCGTAGCTCCGCACACGCACATTACGCACAGCGCGTAGGGCACCAAGTGCCTGGGGGGGCACCAAAAAGTCAGGCTTGTGAAAAATCACCATGATTGTCTAGGTACTAGTAACTATAAATAAATATTAAATGAAGCATGTTAACATGTGTAAAGCAGTACAAAAGCAACATCTATGACAATTTGCTGGAGAAAACGGTGAATCTTGCTGCCCTCTC
>JARJLU010019295.1:0-37600 GCA_030272975.1 Sparidentex hasta | reverse complement strand
TTTTTAGAAGCAGTGTGAATGTAGCTACAGTGATAGACAAAGATTAAAGCATGAGTTCCAATAGAGAACCAGATGGAAAAAAAATATGGGGAAGTGGTTGCTTAGACAGATGTGTTACTGGTCAGAACAGCTGGATCAATTTTCTGCCGTTTAGACTGACCACATTAATAAGACCACCAACACCCTGTGGGCTCTAAAGATCCAATTTGAGAGGTGGGGAGCCAAAGGGAATCTATAGTGGAGAGTTACACCAGCAGGGAGGGATCACTATGTATCAAATTAACTGCACCGTAATTCATGCGCAATCCTGCTGCATTATTAAAGCCTCAGCGCTGCTTTTTCATGACAGGATCAATTATGGGTATGTTTTCTCTTCCAGGCAGTAATTAGTGGTGTGACCATGGAAAGTACAATTTAAAAGTGTTATCTGTACATTGTAAATGTTTATCAGACTGTCACTCAAAACACAAGTACAGGTTGGTTTACCACCAGTGATAGAAAAACGTAATGTAAACTCCTTTCTACAGCCCTATAATACATGTAAAGCAGATGTGAAGCTATTATACACTGACTGCTTCTGCCAGTACCAGGCTGAAAAAAAGATGATTTTATTAAAAATTAGGTTTGTTTATACATGTTCGTTTATAAAGGGAAAAAAAAGGTATGTAGTGTGTGGTTACAGTTTATCATGTTGAGGGCATGAGGCAATGTACAGCGAGTTGGCGAGTAGATGATTGTTAAAGGCCTTGACACACCAGACTGATGGCCGGCCATCCACCAACGTCTTGGATGTTGATGAGCATCTGTGACCCTAGATTTCGCAGTGTGTGCCACACGTGTCCGTGGATTTTCGGCCAACCGAGCACAATGAATCTGCTTCGAAGGCTATGTGTGAGAGAAATAACTCAGCTGTTCAGCAAAGCGAATCAGTGCAGGAGAAAAGAAACAGAAAAAACAGTCGCCATAGTATTCATGATTGCAGCCATAGTTTATAAAGGTGACTCCTCATTTGTTTTAACAAGGTTAAGGTTAGGACCTAAATGCATAAACACTTGTGAGGCAGACAGGATTCAGGAACGAAGGACAAGCTTTATTAAACAAAACATTAATGATACAAAAAAAACAACCAAAAATGAGTCAAAAAGACAAAGTAGCAAAAAAAAAAAAAAAGAGCTTAAATAAAGTGCAAACAAAAGCAAAGTACAAATCAATGAAAACACAAGAAACATAAAACTTGTACATACCGTGAGGTCAAACTGAGACATGCTACAATAACACTGGAGGAAGCTTGGAACACTGGAAGGAGGGAAATCACACAAATGCCACATGAGGGCATAATTTCAAAATAAAACAAGACATAACAGGAGACAAAACAAACAAAAAACAGGATCATGACAATATTGGCACTGGTCTTCTGGGTTTCCTTATGTGTGTTCCCTATGAATGCTGTCTTCTATGAGTTATGTTCACACCAGTCTACCATCGTCACCATTGTTTTAAAAAAATAAATAAAATGTTTTAATATTGGTTTGGTGTTTCTGGGCAGATGGCCCAAACCCTAACCAAACTTTATCCTCCATAGTATTTTGTAATGTTTTTCAGTTGTTGTGTGGGTTTTGGTTTTGTTGATCCATCATCATTGTGTTTTGTTGTGACTTTCTCACTTCCTGTCTTTGTCTTTTTCAGTGAACATCCTGAGTTTCATTTGTTCATTAGCCCTTGTGAGCAGTTTTATATAGCCTGGATAATACACATTGGCTTTATCGCTGAGAAGATTTTAATAGCAGATCTTAACAGCAGACATTTTTACAAGTCACGAGATCCACAGCTGAATGTTATCTCATTACTTATGGCTCCATTCAATTAGGGTGTGTTCATGCTGCCTTATAAGACACTAAAATTAATGTTATTAGTTCCGCCGCAAGGAGAAGTCAGAATATCGGCCCTGTAAAGAGCTCATTGTCTTTGGTTTCATGCTTTGTTAAAGGCTTGTTATCTGCTTTGACACAAAAGGAGCTACTCTTGACAACATTAATCCTTTGAATACTAAACTGAGGTAAATGCTTGTGGATTTATGTTAGGAATCATATTGCTGGTTAGAACTTTACCGAGACTGATTATATTGAAGTTTTGTTTTTGTTTTTGTTTTTTTTGTTTTGTTTTTTATCCAGAATGTGCTGTGCAGTCGCTCACTGTGTGTCTGATGGGATGTGGCTCCCCTCTCCTCCACCGGTGTTGGTGGTAGTGGTGTAAACTCTCCCCTTTATTTTCTTGGTGTGCTCTCTCCTTTGTTATGAAAGTGTTAGGGGTGATGTGTGTTAAGAGATAAAACATCAGTGTGTTAAGTTCACCTGCTAAATAAAATATAAAACCTGTCTAGTAGATCCTGTCTTAAGCTTGCAATCGCTCTCTAAGACGTGCTTATTCAGCTGTATGCTAATTTTTCAGGCCTTTTTAGTTATTCAGGATGATGTCCTGATCTGTATTAAATCAAGTGGTATTTACAGCACTTCATCGTCATTTTGTGTTCAGTTAGAGGTGGACTCAAATGGTGTCTTATCTTAAAGCTACTATTTGTCCCAGCTCATCAAAACTGACACTTTGGGTCTGCAGCCAGTGTGACCAAAAATGCAAAGGTGTCTGTATTTGACAAGTTGGTGATGAGACACAAAAATCAACTTTACTTAGTGATGGGTCCTTAGAGAATGAGAGGAAAAGTATTTGAATGTCACTTTCCCCCTTGAAATTCATCTGGGCAGCTGAAATACGGCATCATAAACAAATCAATATGTGTTTGGTTTTGTAATTACTCTCACTTCCAGAAGGGGGAGGCATAAGTTGTGCACTGCAGTCTTTAATAGGCTACTTCATTGATTCACAGCTCATTAGCTATATTTTCCCCCAGAGTTTTTAAATCATACATCAAGTAGATAGCATCAGCTCAACTACCACCATCACAAACTGGTCAGTTTCTCTGATTACATCTTGAGTCAAAATGATCTTTCCAAGTAAAAAATAGGCATAGTAAAAAAATACATAGCCTATATATATATATATATATATATATATATATATATATATATATATATATATATATAAAACAACAATGAACAGGGAGCTTTTAGCCAATTAGCTCAGCTAGTCGTGCAGCTAGCGGTCCTGACCAGGGAAGTGTTGGGCTGTGTTCGAACTCACTCACTACTTCCTCTGTAGTGCACTACATAGTGAATACGCCATTTTGTAGTGCTGTCCGGATGTCTAGCAAAAAATATTATACCTTATATAGTGCACTCAAAGTATCCCACAATGCATTGCGAAAAGTAGTGCACAACCAATGGTCACTTACCAAGCAGTATTTACCATCATGCATTACACAATAGTGACGTTATTAACGGCACCAGAGTAGTGTCCAAAAGTGTGTTTTTATTTCTGCTGTTGAGCTATATAGCTAGTTAGCATTTGCACTTTTCAACCAAAATTCTCACCTAGTTTACCTTTAATGAATAGGAGATGTGTAACAATAACAACTGCAAGGTTGATGGAGGGATATACAGATAGATAGTTATTGAAAATGAATGGTAACAGTCAGTACCGTGATTTGCGCTGGTCTGTGCTCCACCTGGATCATTCTGACATCAAAAAACACGCTAATTTCCAAGAACTGACCCCGTTTTAATTGCAGATGGCGTATCATGAGATCCTGTTTGAATTAAAGACATGAAGGTGGGAGGAGGAGCAACGACTTTCATTTGGACCATCTGGATGACGGATTAGACAGTGTTGTCCTTTCATTCAACGAGCAGCATTTGAAAAGAAAAAAAATCTTTACTGATTGGAACAAATGCCAGACACAGCAAGAGCGTAAACAACAGACGCTTGAGTCATCCGCTAAAAAGACCCTCGATCTCCACGTGTCAGAGGGAAGAAAACACAATCATATTAAACCATGACCAGGTGTGAGTGGATCTCAGCACTGACGTAGTGAAGATACACATAGTTTTAGTCAGCCACTGATAATGTAATGGTTACTTTGTTGTTGTTGTGTTTTTTTTTGTATCTTTTTTTTAGCTTTTGAAAAATCACAGAATCTATGTTGTTTTGTGAGGGTGACAAGCTTATCAAGCAAGCTGTTTTGAAACCTTTGGTGTTTATGACGCAGTCTCTCCTTTCTCCACTAGTGTTGAGTACAATTCTTAGTGTGCACACTGTGTAAGAAGCGGCTCCAGACTGGAACTTTCTTGAGGTTAGCAGAGGTGGAAAGAGTGTCTCCTTAAAGACAGAATCTGATCCGCTGTAGACAAAACAAACGTACACCGAACTCAATGTGCAGAGAACATTATCTGCTTTCAACATGTCACGTCAGTGATTTCACCTGGTGCATGAAAAGATGGCGATGCACGAGTGCCTGCGAGTCACAGTGGCTCCTGTTATTTCTTGTCTTTTTGTTGATTTTAAAGGTTAACCACATCCTCAAAGTACCCCCTCCTCTCGCACATTTAAAATCCAGCAAAGAAGTGGGAGAGCAGCGACTGCAGGAGTTCTGCAGGAGTTGTGCCTTTGTGCCAGCGTACTGTATTGTGTGATGCTGAGGGTCAGCGGACACAAGGGGAAGAGCTCACTTTTGACAGCCAGAAGTGAGAGCAAACAATCATGAGATGCTACTGTCAGACTTTCTCCACTGGACAGTCAGGAAGTCTGTTAGAGCTTTGCAACATTTATTTATCTATTTTTCAACAAACAATACAGTAGATAAGCCAACAGTTCTCCAGTGTGTGTCTGTGGAGTGTTTGCCTCAGGGTCTGGGTTCTGATGTGTTTCGATACTGTTTGTCAGTCCTAAATATTTAGTTAATTTTTGAACAGTTATCAGCCCTACCTTGCAATGTAAAAAAATGTAAATAAAAAAAAAAAATAATAATCTGGATCCACACTAAAAGTTAATGCACAGTTATATCTATATGGTATATAGTGTTTACACTCAATATTAATTACTTAAGTAATAACTGTATTTGAAGTATTGAAGTATTTTATCCCGTTACATATCTTGTCTTTAAACCTTGAGTTTCAGGGCTCCAATGTGATCATTTGGAAAATATTTCTGAGGTGATGTGATAGGATTCCACTTCAGTCCGGCCAGCCATCTAGCAATTCTGAATAATTTCTCTATAAACAAGAAAAAAAGGAGCAAAGAAATTCATCCCTCGCACCCCATCAGTTAAGTCAGGGAAACACTTACAGATGGATGTCGGAGGTTTGTCTTTATGAGACGTTGCTGAGCTCCACTGCAGATTTCAGTTTGACATGGATTTTCCAACAGCACTTAGTATAAAGACAGAGCTTTGTTCACTCCACTGTGTGGGAGTCTATTTCCACCACATTTGCTCATATTTCACTTCAAGCTGCAGAAAATTATTCCAGGGTGGTAAATCTTGAAATAATTGTGTTGCTGCTTGCTGGGAATTAAACACGCAACTGGGTTCAACGCACAAATCAGTTGTTGATTACCACAGCACATGTTTTACAGTAAAAAAAAATAAATAAAGTATACGATTTTCTAATGCTGCCTTCAAACAAACAATCCACTATGCTTCAGCAGTTCAGACAGAGTTTCATATATTCTCTATGGGCCCTCACAGTCCGAGGAGGCCTCAAAAATAGAAACGGCAAAGCCTGAAATTATACTATCTAAAGCAGTGGAATATGGATCACAGAGATGGGTGAGACCAATTGCAATCTGCATAAATAAACATGAAAGAGTAATGACTCACACACACCATGCTCATTTGCCTACCGAGGTTCAGTCTTAGAGTTACCAAACCTCTGTCTCTCTGTGTAAAAACCCTTGGCAGGAATGCCTTGATAATGTGACTGATTTCACTCGGATGTCAGCAGCTCCAGAAACACGAACGGTTTGTTTGGAATAAATTGAAGAACGGCGTAGACGTCCTATGAGACCAACATCAAAGTCGACTACAGTGATAGGAATTAGTCATATCTCACGGCTTCTTTCCTTTCCACGACCCGCTCCAAATAAAAGCTTGTCGTTCTTTATTATTTTTATTTCATTTTTTATCTTTTTTATTTATCTGCACACTAATCATAATGATAGCATGCGATTCGGATGCGATTCAAACCGAGACATCCCACTAATATAACATTTTGTACGTGTGGAGCAGTTTTAGCAGCATTAAATTAGCGATCTGTATTGTAAACACAACACAAGGTGATGTCCTGTCCCTCTGATTTGTCAGTAAATGTTCTTCGTTCAGTAATTACCCTTGGTGTACGGTAAATAAAGTTGCCTCTGAATGCAAATCATGCCATAGTTGATTTTCCCATCACCCTTCAAATTAAAGGCCGTGGCTTTAAGGCAGAGAAATCTGGGCACAGCAATAACAAAAAAAAAGACTCTCACCACCTAAAGCTTGGCATTGCTCACACAGGAGCTGTTGAATGTAACATCTATACTGTCATGGTTTTGGCTTCAGGGTAGTTATTTCTTGTTTTATTTTGTTGGTATACTTTGGTCATGTTATCAGTCTCTACTTCCCTATTGTGTTCCTGTGCTCCACCCTACCTCGACCCCCCCCCAACACACACACACACACACACACACACACACACACACACACACACACACACACACACACACACACACACACGACCTGTATCCCATCAGCCTTGTTAGCCCCGCCCTGTTTCCATGTCTCTCCACCTGCACCTCATTCCCTTGTTAGCTCAGTTAGTATTTAAGCCTGTGCTGTTCCCTTCCACTCTGTTGGTATTTTTGTTTTTGTCCATGCAGACCCTGTTTTGTTCCCATGTCCTTGTGTGTGTGTTTTTTTTTCTCTGTAGTTTAATCCCTTGAACCTGTTTTCTGTCTTTTGTTAATTGCTTGTTGGGTTTTTGGACAATGGGTTTTGGTTTTCACATTCAGCTCATTAACGCTTGCTTCCTGTTTCCAACCGGCCTGCCTCTGTGTGTCCGCATTTGCGTCCCGCTTCCAACTGTGACAAGTGAAGTTTTACCTCTGCTGTTACCCACGTTTTCAATTTGTGCATTAAAAAATGCCAGCGATACCAGTGGGAAATAGATGAAATGTCACAAAAAGTGAATGTACTTGCTGAGGTACAACTTTTGTATCTCACATGAAGGCTGGCATATTTCCGAATACAGTTCTTCTGCTTCATCTGCTTGGTGTTGCTCACTGTCAGCCACATTCCTCCTCCAAAAAGTACAAACATTGGGGTTGTACGTACCTGCACACACACACCCATCTTTAATGTATGACAATGTATTATTTCTGAGCTCTCCCTGCACCCAAGTTCAGCATAGGCAGCTGAGGCTAGCCACAAAATTACAAAAATTATGTGGTGAGGTATTTGGCACTCTCCCGAGAAAGTGGGCTTGGAATTCTGCACTGGTATATGCTTGGAGTACTTCCCTGATATATGCGTTGTGTCTTTTCTTTCACAACGATGTAGCCCATAAAGTCACAATTCAGAAAAATGAATGTCTTAATTTTGATTTACTAAGTCACAAATATGCAACTCTATCACATGTCAAACCGTGGGATAGGCCCCTTTCCACTCTGTCAATTTTGCATTTGGCCCCCATCATTAGCAATAAGAAAACAGGCACCATCTCCGTTCACTGTTTCCTGTTTTATTTTGTTGTCTCGCTCTCCTCTCGTTTCAGTTTCCCCTCCTGTCCTGGCGTGTTTCCAGTCACTGTGATAGTCTGCTTCAGCCCTCTTGCCTATAGCCTAACGATTTGTTTGCCTGGTCTCATTTGTTGATTTCCTTTGTACCGATCTGTTTTTGCAAGTTAACCATGATTTTTAAGAAACTGTCTCTGAGTTGTGCATTTGTGGTCAAGTCTGTGTCCCAATAGACTTTCAAAGTTAAGGAATCAAAACAACTTGTTTGGTTACGCTTCAAAAAAGTCCTCTTCAAATCCATCATTATTGGCTTCACTCAGGACTCAAACCCTGATTGGTTGGTTGTAATAGAACCTTTTCCTTACCATGTTGTAATTTTGATGTACCACAAGTATTCTAATTTGTTATCATGCTTAAGTTTGCATGTTTGTTTCTGTATTTTGAGAAAACTGAATTCATTAACAAGTAAAAAAGTAGGTGCGACGGGAGGCTGAACTGACCTTACTGTTGCACGGTTACGGTCACGATGTAATCTTGATGCCAGGTCTCAACAGTTGCTCTTTAGACATGCACAGTCTCATATTCCAACAATAAACCTCCTGTATAACCAGCGCTGCACAGAGCGGCCAGTGAATGAAAAAGCAGCTGCCTGTGTGCCACATCAGCTCGATCTGCACCAGTTTACCCCTATCTGCAACCAAGTCTCTGTCTAATGGAGGCTGTCAGCTGGCAGATCTGCACCTCATCTACCTCTCCACACATTACGCCTCCTCACACACTGGTGTGTGTTTCTGCTGCTGCAGAGGACTGAACGAAAACAGGCTCCTTTTAATGACTAATGAATCTGTAGTTTTACAACAAGACCCAGGAGGCTATAAAATAGTTTTATAATGTAAGATCGAGAGGCAGATATTTTGTTTCTTTCAACTCAACAACGGCCTGATCATTTTTCAGTGTCAATTATACGATAAACACACAGATGGGCGACAAATGGAAGGGAAAAAAACGAACATGAAGCGTCTTATTGAGGTGTAAGTGGCCTGTGAACAACCACAACAGCTTCAGCGATGGATCAGCCAAATCTCTGGAGCTGTACTTGACGTATGAACACTATTCTTCCAGAAGATATTCCCTTATTCAGTGTTTTAATGATATTGGTGTAGCAGTACCATAATATAGTAATATACAAAGTATAATGTAACAGTTACAAGTTATATCACACTCAGAATAGCTTGAACTTCAGTTATTGAGAATATCTGCTCAAAATATTCAAGCATTAAAAAAAACCATTTCACCAGGTTATAGCATTGCCCTGAACAGCTTGTATTATGGTCTTCTGGCAAGATTTACATGGCTCAGATTCACAGAGTGCAGCTTAGGGTCAGCAAGTGCATAGGAGAAGACAGAAGACCGATACATTTAGGAAAAAGACTCCACTTGCATTTAAGTTTACTGGCAACAACGTTGGTACTTAGACCTTCATCAGGTTATATAGTGGACAATGGGGGAGGCTGTCTTAACTAGTGTTGTGGACTCACGCGGCCCAATCAGACAGACATCCCTCAAAGTGCAATCAAACACACCTGGACCAACAAATTAATGCCAATGAATGAAAAACTTTTTTTTTCAAACACAATAACAGGTAAAGTTAATTTACCAATCGATGAGCATATGTATAGAAATAGAAATAGAAATAGTATGACAGTATAAATGTAATACACAATTAAGTTAGAGTTTCAAAGAAATGTACTGTGGCTAGAAACAGGTACGTACGTCCTCCAGACCACTAGGGACTCAATGTCGTCTGGAGGACTTACCTCTTAACTGGGAGCATGGTCTAATTTTTCAATAAAGCATACATTTCACAACAAAATGTACACAAAACAATAGGAATTTCTTAGTGCAGAGTTTACAGAACTGAAACGAGCCTGTCCCTAGAGAAATGAAAAGGACATAGAATTAGAATTAGTCAAATATAAATATAAATACATATACATAATACATATTATCATGAAGATCTAATAAGTCTCACATAAAAAATAAATAAATAAATAAATAAAAAATCAGGTCAAGATCACCCCTCCAGGTGGCAGATTAACTTTTTCAATGCCACAAAACAGTTGTGGAAATGTCCTGTTTTTCATCAGTAAAGTGTACAGCAACGGGATAATCACCGTCATTTCTACGTAAGGCGCTTTTAAGTTCACTTATGCCTCGCTTCAACTTTATAGTGGTTTTACCCACATACATTAATCCACATGGACAACGGAGTGTGTACACAACAACGCAATTTATTTGTTTGTGTGATAGTGAGAAAAGCTATCGGTTTTATGAGTGTTGCTGCACTGTGTGCAGCTCCAACAACGGTGGTTTTTGGTGTGGAATCAGATTTTAAAATGTGGCAGTGTTTTTTGATGACGATTTTATCGCATGTGATTGAGGAGATGTAGTTTCCCAGCTTGGGATAAATAAAGTATATCTTTCTATCTAGAATAAGAGGTGATATGGGTCACAGAGAAACTTTACCCTTTTGGTTATCTTTTCTTCAACAATCGGTGCAGGATTGTTTTTGTGACAATCTTAATAATAAAATAATAAAATCTCTGCAATCTCTAATTTCTGGGGTATGAACATAAAGTTTGATTAAAAAAAAAACAAACAGCTAAATATTCTGACGGTGGAGACAGTAACGTGTTAGTCTGAGCTACCATTGTGCAGCCCTGATGATCTTATGGATCTTTGACCTTTGATATTTGTGTATTTTTGGTAATGTGCACAAAACGGGGCGAATAGGATGCTGACAGTATGTTCAGCTTTGGTAATCCAGCTTGGTCATTCTTCAATTTTCTACAGAACAGTTCATTTTTATAAAGTTTTCACTAAATATTAAGATAAGTTGATCCTTAAATGATCCCCCATAGAAGAAATCCACAGGTCATAAAGAGGTGCAGAAAGAAATAAGTAGCAAAGAATGAAATGACTATTTGAATGAAAATACAATAAAGAGTATCTAGAATCTATTCGAATAAAATAAACATACCATATACAGTAAATGTCCTTGTGTCCTTTCTCATTTGGAATATCATTCTACCAAAAATTTGAATACAGAGTTAAATGTGACAACCACAAGAACCAACAGATGTATATTTTAACTTTTTCACACCAACACACACACACAAACAAAACACGAAGCAGACCGTATCGCTCCCCGCTAGATAAAATCACTGTTTCTGTGTCAAAGCTATTCGACAGAGACGCGGTGAAGATTTGTTATGCTGCAGTCGGAAAGTGTGTGCCAAGATAAATTTGTTCCCTGTTCGTAGCGGGACTCGCTGTGAATCTAGCGTACAGTCCTGGCCTAGAAAATACACAGATGTATCATTTCACATTTTTCAGCGACAGAATCCAAAACATTCCTCCTGACCTGTGAATGTGTGCGTTGCAAATATCCTTTTGAAGAATGCTGTGTGTCTTCCTGTTGCCCTACTTCCGTCGAATGGCCTCGAAAAGTGAAGGCGCGGAACGCACATATTTCTTGTTTTCTCAATGCAGCGTTTAAAAAAAGTCTGTAACAATATAAACAGCTATTCAGGATCCATATTGCCCATCTCAGGACACTTTTCCGCTGTAAATTTAACTAACTGAGCTGTGATATATTCTGTATGAAGGCTGAGTAGCGGTTCTGTCCATTCATTTGTACTACAAAATGATTTACTCTGTGGCGAACAATGACTTTTTCCAGCACTTCTCACAAAAACTGCTGGTCCTCCTTTCTGCCCTGTCAATATCACACCTGGAACACACAGGTGCAGCAAAGTGCACTAAAGTGCTGCCCGCTTCCTTTTGGTGCCCACGTTAGCCGGCCAGCTCACTTCCACATCTGCTTCATTTTGGAGGCTGTCGGCTAAAACTTGATGGCAAAGTACATTTCAGCATACCCACAGATTTAGTAAGTTAAAACTTTACATTTCTTCAGGGGAAATTTTCTTATTTCTTTCTGGTCACACCACTGCGCTTATGCTGTGTTTAGAATTAGACACAAACACCCACTTGGTTAGGAGTGGGAAAACATCATGGTTTGGCTTACAATACCTGTTTGGGCATCACAAATATGGCTGGGATAGCCTCACCTGTCAAAGGAACACTTTCCAGTCCAGAGTTTGCCTTTCAAGAAAAATCAAATCAAGGAAAATCAAAGCCTTAATACAATTATTGTAAAATAACTCAAATATGAAAATAGACCAACTCAAGTGGAGAAAAAAAAAAAAATGAATTATTAAAAACTCCAGACTAATTGTTCTAAGTGCTCTCTCTCTGATTAGCAGTGGTCTTGTAGTGCTGCCTCAGGCGTCATATTCATTATATAAGTGTGCTGTGTAAACAATAGCTGTTGTGATGTGTTTGCTCAGCGGCCTTGACTGAATGACAAGGGCTCCACTCTCACACCCTGGTGCTCCATGAGATGTTCTGGCATTGTCAGCTGTGGGAGCGTTGTGCATCATCGTCATGCCTCACACACAGACTCACACACTCTGCTCACTGAGAGCTGGAGATGGTTTGATTGGAGGAGAAAGAAAGGGAGAGTGGGAGCTGTTGGGAGCTGGTGGGAGCGGAGGAGCAGCAGAGAATTCTCCCGGTTTGCAGGGTCCCGGTGAAAACCTAATTACTTGTGTCTGTGGGAGATGGACGCGTTTGGCTCGTCAGCAGAGAGCAGCCAGAAATTCATGGGCTTTCGACGGCGCTTTGCGGCATGACTGCTAGGCATTCTGGGAAAGCTGCACCTGCCAGAGGACCACTGACAGCTTGTCCTGCTCTTGTTATACAGCCATGCGTGATCCCTCCCATTAGCAGGCCAATGACACAGTTGATTTGGTGTCTGCAGGAGAGCACGGGGCTGTGTGTGTGTGTGTGTGTGTGTGTGTGTGTGTGTGTGTGTGTGTGTGTGTGTGTGTGTGTGTGTGTGTGTGTGTGTGTGTATTTGTGTGTGTATGCCATGATGCTCCTGTTCGGGGCATTAAATCTGTCAGTGTGACCTGGGTTGCACAGCCCGATAGAAAATTATTAATTTCTGTTTATCTGCTCTCCCATCCACCTTTTCTCTGTCCATCCATTTGTCTCTCTATGTGTCTGTCTGTCCATATTTTCCTGTATCAGGTATAAATAATTCAACAGTTTGTTTGTTTTTTTCTTGTCCAGCCAGACCTGCAGCTACGCTCGCCTTTTCTTTTTAAGCAATAATCACAATCTGTCCCTAACCTTCACTGTAATGTAGTTTAATTATAGTATACATAAACACATTTTCTCTTTAGACATTAAAAACACTGGCACTGAATGCACAATATTAGCATACTTCTCTGGAGATGAATGAATTGAGGTAATTTACTACGAATAACATTTCTGAGGTGCAGTTTGCTCACTTTTGATGTGCACAGTCAACTCAAAATCAAGAGGTCATTTCAATAAATATTTTTTTCTTGTTTGTTTTTACAGCATTGCCTTAGGCTCACGTTTACATAGAATTGTTCTGTTTATCAAAAAAATCAGAGTGTGTGTGAATCAGAAATGTGATGAAAAGTTTGTCAGCAAGTGGCTGTTGGACCACAGAACCATAAACTCAGATCATACTGCATATTTTAGTAGACAGCAAAATTTTCTGATGGAGGAGATATTGAGATGTAGACCGTCACTGACTTCATCCATAAATTACTGTAAAAGCCAGTTTAGATTGTGAGAACTGACCAAGGACTCCAAATCTCTGAACTCACCCTCAACTCCAGGGGTTCTCTGCACATTGGCATTTCAAGTTTCTGTGAAAGCTTGCGAAACATCATTCAACCTTGGATTAAAAGTGTTGTAGAATAATAAAACATTCATAATACATAGAGTAATAAATTACCTTTGACAGACATCTCTTTTGAAGGTCGTCTATAAGGAAAATATTTTTTGGGCCACAGATTGATTTTTTTTTTGGTCTATTAAGATGTGCCTGCCATACTGTATCCAGTTTTGGAAAAAGCAACATCTTAAAAGCATCAAATAACACAGTATACCCTGATGGTGTGTGCATTAATGCATTCTCACACACAATTGTGGCTTCATATCTGCCAAACAAGTGGTGCCCCCTAAGTTAATGGATGGCAGGACGCTGTCTCAAACTTTTGCACACTTTTAAGTAAGTTACAGAGAAAAATAACACACAGATCCATATCTTGTTCCCAACACACTGTATATAAAATATATGAGGACTAGAGCTGCAGAGAGTTCTTTGCTCTGAATATCAATTTGATTATTCTCCGCCTCTGAATCTGAAGAGAGAAATGTCAAGTGAGGACTCAAGTGATAAATAACCATAGCATTTTCAGTTTCTAGAATAAATGCTGGCAAGTTCTAACTTTGCATTTATATATGCTGCAACTTTACGTTTTCTTTATGTTTTAATTTGCAGTTCTATGGAGTGACAACTCCATGCTTATGGTCTGGTTGTGTCTGAGAGCAAAAGGGTTAGGACAAGATCATGTTTTGACATAAAACATAAAATACTTGTTTTGGTCCCCACAAACACTGCTGGAGATGATCTGACCTCACATCTAAAATATAACGTGTTTTATGGTACGGAGGTCTATGTGAAAGCATTAGTTGTATAAATGATTTTATCCTGGTGACTGGGCCACTAAAAACTCATAATTTTATTTTTTTTTAGCAAAGAATTCACTAAAAAGTTATCTGCTAAATACAATTGTTGCAATGGTTATCATTATGCTTACTGTCAAATTATCTTAAATATATTTTATGTCTGTTTTGTTTTATTCTGTCAAGAATTTTGGGCTGATGATGATGATGATTAGTATTATTATGATTAGTATTATTATTATTAATAATAATAATATTTTCGTTATTATTTCTAGTAGTAGCCATCGTCCTCATAGTAGTAGCAGTAGAATTGCTGTTGTTACTGTTGTATGCACCATCACATACATTTTCCATATTGTTATACTGCGTTTATTGATATTGCAAAAGCATCATTAATGTCGTGATGCTGATTTTAACCAATCTGAATGCCTTTCCACATTTTTTTAAAAAGTGAATTTAGAATAAATTTGTTTCTATATAGTCAAATCATCACATTCAAACGGTTATTTTTGTTGTCCGTTGTTGTTGTTGTTGTTAAGTCAAAGAAGCAACTACGAAACTTGAAGAGAGGTTGGAAAGTGTCTGGCTTGATTAGATCAGAGGAGGCAGTGAGAAACATTCCTTTGCTTAGATGCCCTTGGGCAAACTATTACCCACTAACTGCTCCAGTGGAGCAGCTCAGTACCCAACAGAAGACTGAGCGTCCGCCTGCTGCGTTGTGTATGAACTGTTCTGTCTGCCTGCAGTGTCTTTGACATAAGAGTTCTGTAAACTAGAATTTGCTCTTTTGTCAAGTGCCCAATTAAATGGACTTTTTATGGAGTTGTTGTTATTACGCTTCAGGAACTGGACCGTGCCACTCCTCCTCACTGATCTGTATCAAAAGGCTTACCCTTAACGGCAGACCTCATAACCTGCTGCATGGTAACATTCCACTCAGGATACTCATCCCAATTCATGGACTCAGCCCTTGAATCAGTGTTCCTCCTAGCATTCTTGGGCATCCTGAGATGCTCAGAATTCACTTCCACCACATCCACTCACAACCCCTCTTGACACCAGCCCTCTTAGACAGTGCAATCCACTCCCAAGACACCCTCCGATTGCAACTCAAATAAACCAAGACCAGCCAGTTCGGCCTCTCTCATCCCATCTACCTCTTCCAACTAAACTCGTTCCTAAGCCCTTATGAACCCATCCCATCATACGTACCCCAGATAACCAAGACGTGCACCGAGACACACCCATACTCTGAGTCTCAACCTCCCTGGTTCCTAGATGGTCCAACCAATCCGCAACCCTACTCAAAGCCCCCTCTTCATCCACCAACCTAGAACCCCCTTTTCCCTCATGCACCAACCTCGACCCCTCCTTTCCTTCATCCACCAACCTTGACCCTTTTCCCTCACCCAGCATACCCGACCCCCCCTTCCTAAACTTTCCAAAATCGTCTACTAATTTAAACTAACCACCTTAACATTGAACTGTGGCATGGTCTCATTAATGAAATGTCTATTGCCAGCTCCTCTCCCTGCACAGGGCATTGTCGGCCATCTGCTTCATGTAAAAAAGTTGCCCACGTATTACAACAGTGTAGGTGAAGCACATTAGTTGGGGGCAGATTGTACTGTTAGCTGTCAGGAATTAAAAAGACTCCAGAGGGTGGATGTTATCTGGAACTTTGCTGCTCTCCGCAAGCATTTTCCAGCCACGAGTTTGGGAATTGCCTGATTGTACGAACAGCAAGAGACTGTTTTTACATTAAGACAGACGCCTCCCCACACCGTGGGTCACCCACCGCTCTGTTTATAGTGACAGCAGGACTCTCTGTGCATCTCAGTGTGTTTGCATGTGTTCCGGTAGGTAGAGCTGACTAAAAAAAGAGAGTTTCTCATGTATTTTTCTACCTTTTTCCCTCAAAAGGCCTCCGGCATACCTCAGTATATCACATCGGTCAATACCTCCCTCGTTTAAATGGTGGAGGAAAGACTGATTCATGGCGACCCACAGCAAAAAGACTAACACTGATTGCCATGTGAAATATTATGTGACGTAGTGACATTTCTGGTTATTTGTAGGTCTCCAGAGAAATGATAAATCCATGCAGAGACTTTTTCATTGTTTTGCTGGATCCATCCAGAATGCCACATGGGGCCAAGAATACAGTCATTTAATTCCACACATGGAGTATATTTCTTTTTGATATAATAATGGGAACGTTTAGGTTTTCTTGGGTTTTTTGGGGTTTTTTACTGGGGATTTGAAACAACTCCTGTCATGACACCTCAGCGATGGAACTGAATGTTATATGTGATTTATTGTTCTTAGTCATTTTTCAATAAGGAACCTGGTGCAAAATATGAGTGACTAAATATATTGTTTGACGTGCTCAAACAATCCAAAACTTAATGTTAAGCCTACTTTATGGGCAAATAAGTACATTTTTGTGCGTCTGTTTGATAAAAGTTGCTTCTCCCCCATGTTTGCAAGTTGACTGCAAAGATATTCACGCGCAGTCCTGACTGTCTGCCCATGTCCACCATGCAAAACAACACAGTGGTCATAAATGTCTTTGTGGTAGAGTTCTCAACGGGCCTGAAAATTATAACGCGACCCGACCCGGCCTGCGGGTTTTTAAGCCCGAACCCGACGCAGCCCGACACACCAGCATGAACTGTCTGCTCGAACCCGACCCCCCGCGTGCTTGCATTGTTTTCCCTAACACACTTGTTATCGTACGCAGCTGCATCAAGTCTGCGTCTGCCCCTCCCCATGAAGCAGGCAGCCAGACTTACTCTTCACCACACGTGAACAGCGATGATTCACAACAAACAATATATCATTTACAACCTGCAAGAAATGTGTTTTCTAAAAAAGGAAGCCCGACCTGGCTCATTCTTTCGGCCCGGTCTGGTCGGGTTTGTCGGGCCAGCCCGACCCGTTAAGAACTCTACTTTGAGGTTGTGTGAAGAATGACTGTTTCAGGCCAGAAGTAGCTTGATGTTGTGATAATGCTCCTTTTAAGAAGGCAGTTGGAGTGAAAATGCGGATTTACATGTGAGACAACAGTTTGTGTCCTGTCCCCTACCAACATTATTTTAAATCGGACAACAATCTTCCCCAACCTTCCCCTTTAGCTTCCACAGAGCTGCCAGTCTTCCCCAGGTTCTAATTAACATAATGGCCATAAAAAGTAATTCAAATGAGCAGTATCAACCAATGAAATAGCTCAATACATACCAATACAGTTGTATATCTACCCAAAATTGAAACACAAACAAAATTGCTTAAATTTAACACACAGCTTAAAAACATAAAATAAAAACCAACAAAAAGGTAGAAAAACTCCTATAACACCATTATATCTATGAAGGATCTCTTTAAAAATGCCCTGTGGAGTTTTCTTGTTTTGTGTTCTCCAAAGTGTTACTCACCAAAACCCACTCAAGAAGTGTGTCCTTGAGATCCAACACACCACCCACTACAGCATCATAAAGCAATGGTAACTATCACGCCTGAGGTAACAACAATGGTAACAACAGAGAGTCTTTGGACAACACTTCTCCCTGTCAATCTAAACCCACAGACAGTTTACAATCGTATGGATGATGTTATAATGTGCTGTGATTGAGATCCTGACCCACCAAACATCCTGAAAAGTGATGAAGTTACGTTTTTTGAGCTAAATTACATAATTATACAATCGTCATCAGTAAACTGGATGCTGTCTGACTCCCTCACGCGCATGGACGGAGGCCGTTTTCTGGGGGAAAGTTCCCTGAAGTCTCGGTCAGGAGGGCTGACGGTCACGATGATTCATCACAAACACTTGGTGATTTAAAGGGTTTTTTTGCCGGTGACAGATGCTGTTTTTTGGGCAGAAATGTGACGAAGAGTGGGTAGAACAGGCGGGAGGACGGACGCTTCTCTACGTACAGCTGTGGTATTTGTGTTCCTCATGTAAGTTGCCAAAAACAGTTATAGTTACGCTGTTACTTTTTTTTTGGTTCTGTAACGTTGCTTTGTGGGACATTTCTCTGTATTAATTTGAGTGAAGGACCTGTGTAGTTATCAGACTAGTCAGACCGACACACCTCTGCTCCGCGCCTCCGGCTTATCCGTTCACGCTGGGGTGGTTCACCAATGATGTGGCCCTGATACTACCTCCAGAGGTGGATCAGCGGCGGAGTGAAATTTCACCCCTCTCCATGTCTGAAACGTTCACACAGAGGAGGGTGTGGAGATTTGGCCCAGGATCCCTGCATGCAAACGGCAGTGTGAATGGGGATGAGGACTATATATACACACACACACAGAGGGAACAGTTGAAGGTAATCAGGGTGGGGAAGACAATCAGGGAGGAGGACGAAACCACACGAGCAGGAGAGGGGAGTCTGAATGCTGGAACGAGCCATAACAGTACCCCTTCGTCTAGGGATGGCACCTGATGTCCCGGCCTGGTCATAATCGCAGCGGCAGAAGTCCCAAATGACAGTAGGGTCCATAATGTTGCTGGCCGAGACCCAGCACCACGTCCCTGCCAGTCCACCAGGTACTGGTGACCACGGCCCCATTGACAAACCACCAGAAGCAGCTTCACCTTAAAGACCAAGCTGCCATCAATGAACCGGGGGGTTGGTGGAGGTCTGGAGGCTGGGACCAGAGCACTCTCCTTCACTGGCTTGATCTGGGCCACATGAAATGTAGGATGCACCCTCAGGGACCTGGGAAGGTTGAGCTGCACGGCTGCCTTCACTTTTTAGACCTGGAAAATCTATCCATATTTTCCATCGTCGGTGATTGAAACTGCTTTCCTGTGTGTCATGTTTCATTAATCTGAATACTTTCCTTAGATTTCTCTCTTTTAACAGCTTGAGAAATGACAAACTGTGACCTCTGATCAATCACACTGTAACAGTGATGTTGAGCTGCATTCAGACAACTGATGCCTTGTGAGATGTCACACATACTTCACATGATGCTGAGATGGTTGTTTTGATTCCCTATTTAGGGCTTGTAATTGAAGAGTCCCACAGTCAGATGACATCCCACTTGGTTCTTATGTGACAGAGTGTCGATGAAGAAAAATAAACATGAACTCATGCTACTCAGACCTCTTGGAAAGTGACATTTGACCTCTTGTTTGTCATTTTTCTTGAGAGTCTGGGACTATTTTTTCTCAGACTTTTGCACAACACAGAGGACACAAATCCTGGGTACCTGAGTAGGGTCCTAAAAATGAAGCGACCTCCTGGAAGAAACAAAGCTGTTTTTCATTAATTGACTAACCTTACTGGCACAATTTAGAGTTCTGTTGAGGCCAGCTGTATTTAAAAGGCAACTTAATTACTATAACATCCCATTCGGTGACTTCAGAGTGCTGCTATTTGGTGTTTTCTAGAGTATGTGGGGTTTTATTTAGGCTTATTGCACTTGTCTTTGTTGGCTCATGCAACAACCTCCTGCGCCGTTCTGCTCTGCTTCCTGTTCGCCTGCTCTCCTGAGTTCCTCCATGTTGGCTCCACTCAACACTGCTTGCCTGCCTTGTCTGCAAACCAGGTCTTCTACTCCACTGCACACTCCAAAGATCACCGCTGGCACAATAAATCATTTGCTCACCACTTCCTGTCTCCGTTCTCTGCATTTGAGTCCTAGAAATATAACCACACTGTAACAGTTTATCTTAATCATTGATTTAAAAGATACCCACGTTTCCTTTTTGTAAAAACTTTTCAAGTGAAGTATTTCAACAAAATGAAACATGGAATTTGAAAAGTTTCTTTCTCTGGAAATGTGTGCAAAGTAGTGCATTTTGAAGCAGATCATGCTATATTTGCATATTCACATAAAATTCCAGAAAAATTTTAATACGAAAGCGATAATCTTAATGTGAGTAAGTTTTCATGGTGATCTACAATATTGGTTAAAATCTCTACACAATAAACTGTCTCTGTCTAAATTGGTCTTATGTTTCGGTCTGACTGAGGCTTTCTGCTGTTATACTGAGTATGTATGTCTGAGTGTACTGCTTTTTTTTCTGAAGTGCTTAATAAATGTTCCTCGACTTAACTTTATTTATAAAGCACTTTGAATAGCCACAGCTGGGACAACACGCTGTACATAAGAAATAGAAAAACATGAAAAAACAAACTACTAAAACAAGCGCAGAGTCTCATGCTGGGTTGAATGCTAAAGAATAAAAACGTGTTTTAAGATGAGTTTTGAAAATGGACAGTGAGGGGGCTTGTCTGATGTTCTGTGGGAGGTCTTTCCATAGATTGGGACCGACAGTAGAAAAAGCTCTCTACCCACTGAGGTTCCACTTAGACCTCGGTACCTCCAGGAGCAGCTGATCAGCTGACCTGAGGCACCAGGCAGGAGCGGAGGGATGGAGCAGCTCAGAGAGGTAAGGCGGGGTGAGACCATTTAAAGATTTAAAAAACAAATAAAAGAATCTCAAAATGAACTCTAAACTGCACAGGCAGCCAGTACTAGGAGGCCAGAAAGGGGCTGGAGACGTGTGAGGGAGGACTGGCCATACTTGACTTGAACACATTACTAACACAGTGAGCTCCACCAATCAGAGACGCTATTGTTACACTTAAGTACTTCTGCATGACAAGTAAAACATATTTTGTTCCTAAAAATAATGGTTAAGACATAATAATCCACATCCTTTATTCTGAATATTATAGTGATTTCCACTTCACTGGTGAGCTGTATAAATTGTAGCAAGTTAATAGCAGGGATAGACACTAATACATTATTTTCAAGGGCTTATGCGTCGTCATTAGGATGCCTTTCATCGCAGTGCTGTCGGTCATTAATGTCATGATGCCCCAGCCCCTGAGCTATTTACTTTAAGTGAGATTTAATTAACTAACTTATCTGTTGTACTGTATGAAAAAACCCCACTCATTGCATCTGCAACAAAGTATTAGGCTAATTAAATTGAATGAATGACTCATTACGGTGGATGAATTGCATTAGTCTGGAAGTTTAAACACTAAAAGGTGCACTGTGGAGATTTCTTTTAAACAAACATTTGTTTAGATTCAGCTTTTAGCACCAAAATATTACAAATATTCATCAATTCACTGGTATTTCTAGCTGAAAGGTTGAAGTGTGCTTCACTCTCAGAAGTGCACTCCATTTCACAATTAACAGTACCCAAAAGTGATGTCACAGTGTCCTGAGAGTTTAAACCACTGGAAGTCAGATCATATTATGTCACAGCATTATCTGTATGGTTAGATATGTACTGTGTGCAGATCTTAAGTCAGGTAAAAAAAACAAAACAAAACAAAATCACATGGCTTGCAAGTGATGAAATATAGTAAGAACATCCAAGTGCAAGTAGCCCTGGTGGTACCCTGAAGTGATACGTTGCCTATCCCAGATCCGTAACATAGCCTACAGAACACATTACATCTGGACTGGAAGACTTACTAAGTTATAAGTGCGTTTTCTTCCCTGTGATATTTTTGCTTGCTACGTTGTCATGTGATGCTTGTCACCGGCATATGTCATCAATGATGAGATTGTCAGTAAGCTTAAACAGTGAAAGTAAGATAGAAAGTAGTTAAGTAAAACAAACAAAAAAAGTTTCAAAATGGAAGTATCAGGAAGAGAAATGTGTAAAAGAATATTTCAAGCCACCCTGATGAAACTGATGACAGCCAAGCAAGCAGGGTTGTTAGTACTGTGGAGGCGTCAGGTGAAATCAGGGTTAATATTCAGGTGGTAAGTGTGTCATAAGTTTGAGAAATATTGTCCTAGAAAGTAGAACTAATTGATCTTATTGTTGACATTAAATCATGTTTTGAGACTGAAAATTGTAAAAGCACAGTAACTCAAGACAAAGTATAATATGATATCCATAGATTTCAGCTCATGTCTGTAAATAGATAAAGATGGATCTTCCATATTTGAATGCAAAGAAATGAGTGTGTAAGTCTTATTTTCTTTTGCCATATATAGCTCAGCTATTATCGCCACCTGCGCTGTAGAAATGTGTATTGTGTCATGCTCATGAATGTCGTGTTGAGTGTGAGACAAACAAAATGGAGACCTGCCCAATAAAATATTGTTCCACAGTGCAGCTAGAGGTTTGATTAGTTAAATTCTGCCCTAGTGGTGATAAAGGCAAACGAACTGCCAGGCCTTCGGTTTGCCAAGATAAAAGCAGGAGGTGCAAGCAATCTGTAAATGCTGTCAGAGCTAAATATCTGCCTTAAAGCATGTCCTCTCCTGCTGTCAGTCAGTCAGATATTCACAAGTTCACTGGAACTGACATTAACCTTTCCCTAATATTTGTAAGATATTTAGTTCCTATTCTGGCTGAACTTAATGGAAAACATCCATCACTTGCATTCATAGCGCACTTGGCATTTCTTCAGCACTTTCACGGCTCAACATTCACACAGACTGAGCCATCTGTGGCTCTCTGTGAGCTCTCTTCAACTCAGCTCAGGGGAAGATTTTGTCCCCTCTAACAAGAAGCAATCTTTGTAGAGGAAGCGTCTCAGTGTTGCTGTGTATCCAGTGGCCAGAACGCTATGGTCCAGTGTTGGACCATAATGGTGTCCACATTCAACATAATTCTTAGATATGTCGGCCATTGTCTGAAGTATATTAACTATGTCCATACATGTGCTCCAGTATCACTTTATCCCATGAGGATGTTCTTTCTCTTTTTTTTTTTTTCTTTAGGGGTAAGTATGTTGTGTCCAACGGCATGCTGCATAGAAGACTTCAAGAACCTCGAGTCACTGTTGTTTGTTGTCAACAAAGCGACTAGCTGCCGAAGAAAGTGGAACATCTAACAGCAAAACAGCCAGACGTGGATCTCAGGAGTTGTTAAAAGGATGATGTAAAGATGCAAAGATGTAACTTTTTTTTGCAATTTACATGCATCAGTGACTTGTTTATTGGCCTCATTGTAAAGTTGCTGCCTCTGTTGCCTTTACAAGCCTGTGGACACTTTGTTTAAGTTGTTGAACGCTGCTGGACTGTGGATTTCTTTATGAAGAACTCTGGTAGGATTTTCTGCAACAGTCCAAAGACTGTGACTTACAGCACATTATTGAGAGCCTCGCCTCACTGATTTCCTACACAACAGAGAGCAACAGTAGCTGACAGTAGTTTAGAAATAGTGTCCAGTAACATAATCTCACCATTGGCCTCCAGGACAGCACAAATTTACATTTAGTCAAGTACAAGAACAATTTGCGATACTTGTACTTTACGTGAATATTTCTATTTCAGGGTATTTTATATAATAAGTAAGTATTATTATACTTTGTACTCCTCTATATTCATTTTACAGTCGCTAGTTAGATCTTCGTCGGTAGTTGGTTTCATATTAAAAACATTTTTGGTGGACTAACTGTTAAAATAAGACATACTGTCATAGATTAAAATAGCCAACAATAGATGACACAGATGAAGTTCCATGTTGACTAACTACAAAGTGAAGAGCCACTTACATAACTAAAAATCATTAGAAAAGATCCAAATATATATTTACTTTTAATTTAGTAAAATTCACATTGCAGGACTTTTGCTACTCATATAATATTTGAATAGTGTGATACTGTTACTTTTACTCAGTTAAATGATTTGAATGCTTGTCCCTCCACCTGCGATTAGTTGCAATTCATACAGCTTTAATAAAGTGGTATGAACATATCAGATGTAGACCAGCACCCAGTTTTAGCAGGTTGTTTTTATCTGTCCCCGAACAAAACAAATGATTATCCACCAGTGTGATTTTGGAGACGAATTGCTGTAGGAACAGACAAACCAAAGTGAAAGACAACACCCTGTGCCCCTTTGCAGCAGTAAACCCACCTACTCTCTTTTCTTTTCTCAACTGCAACTTACCTGCACCATTTGTAGAAACTTTGTAGGGTCATATTTGGGTAAAAATAGATAAGTTAAACATTGAATAAAAAACTCAAAAAGCTTGGTGTAGGCGGTTGTGGGCCTGTGTTGTACCAAACAGTGTCTTTTGTATGTATTCCACAGCTTCCCCATTCATTATTTCTCCAGTGCAGGAACAACAATGGGAGGAAGACAAGGCGACGTTCTTGGATGGAAAAAAAAGAGCATTTTTCCCAAAAGTTACCAACAATGTCAATGTCAATCCACATGCCTTTCTAAACGTGTCCTTTTTAAAAGACCTGTTTAGGAACGACAGTGCGTTACTATAGAATGGTGGAAAATGTTAATGTCAGTATTGCCTGAATGGGTAGCATTCCTACAAAACATACAATTTCCAGCACCTGGTATGGCGTAGAGCCCACTTTAGGCGATAATTGCATATTGGTTGTTGAGGGGGAAGGAAGTGGCACGCTGTGAATCGCCACCTTTAAGGAGGTTGACAGAGCAATCTTCTCTGAAATGCATCGGAGGAGCACTGAAGCACGCTCAGAGGGAGAGAAGGGAGGAGTAATGGAGAGGGATGGAAAGAAGAGAGGCAAACAGCTTGTGGATGCTGCAGATCATTTGTGCATTTCTCAAGGCATTAAGTCCCTGTTGTCTTTCTATTGTGCTTCCAGGGTACGTTTTTTTCAGAGCGCTTCCTAATGCTTTCTTAAAACTGGAACAGAGGAACTGTGCTGCATGCGGGATTTACAGAAATTAAATGAATTTCACAAATGAATCTTGGGACTTAAAGCTGCACCGAGCAAAGATTTCTGTCGAAATACGTCAATTTAAATGACAACACGGGGCTGCAGTGGAGAAAAGCAGCCCATGGCCTCAAATGTAAAGTCGCAGGAAGTTCCAAAAAACAAGTTCCGGTGCCCAGTCAGAAGCTCTTTTCAGACTGCATTTTAAAGGTGTAATGTGGAGGATACATGGGAATGCATTTGCAAAAATGGAATGTTCATGATCATATTTTATTAGTGTACACACAATAGAAACTAATTTGAATGATGTGTTTTGTTGCTACCTTAGCATGAGCTTTTACAACCACAAAGGATCTTCCACAGAAACAGCATGTAAAGCCGCCATGCTTCTAGTAGCCCTGAATGAACAAAGACAATACTGGCCCTTGAGCGGACCTGTCATGTTTCTGGGTTTTCCCTCCCTTACAAACAACAACAAAAATGCCTTATGTCGTAATTTTGGTTGACATTTTCATCGATTTCTCAGTGAATAATTCAATGATGTTGATGAGAAAATCAGGCACATTTAGCTGGTTGGTGTCTACGAGAGAGTTCGAACAGCAACTGTTGAGCCTCACGGCAGGTTCAACTCTGTGTGCCATTTTAGCTTAGTGTGAATTCCACTTCCACAGAATATCATTACCTTGGATAGCCATCTTAAATAAAAGTACATAAATCTGACAAGAAACTAAAGAAAAACACACTTCAGAACTGACTCCTGCTCTCCTCCAGCACCAGCAGGACCAACAAGTTTACAGATAACCAAAAGTTAATCGAGACTGTAACCATTACTGTGGCGAGGCTGAAGAATTACCCACATACTCACTCTGGATTAAAATCACTGACAAGCGGAAATGAATCCAGTCAAAATGATGCTGAGGGATGGAGCTGTGGGGTAAAGACAGACCCTTTCTGGATTGCATTTGGTTAAGTATTTAATTTTTTTTTTTTCTTGGTATCCTCCTGGCAACCCTTTCAAAACTCCCACAGCTCAAGGGTGGGTCACAACACAGATTTTGAAAAACATCTTCTAATTTTAGCATCACATTCAACTCAGTGAGGGAAGGCGTGAGATTCTTCTCAGTTGCATTAGTGGTGCAAACTGGTTTAGCTAAACCATTAAACACTCTTTCCCTTTTTTAAAACATTTGCATTTGCTCTTTTAATTGATCCCTTTATGCAGCTAATGGCATAGTATTAACTAATAGGCATCTTAAAGGCATATTACCAACGTTATGGTAAACAATCTATGGTAAACTGCAGGAATTAGAGCTATATGTGTGGCAGCAAATCTGACAATGATCTCTTGTTTTGGAGCCGTAAACAAAAAATATAGCTGAGTTGGGAGACTGGGAAGGATTTTTAACAGCAGAAACATTTGTGATTGATTCTCATTTCGCAATCCATCTCGCAGACATCTCGTGCAGCATGTGAGACTTTAAAAATGTGGCTGAGGTTTTATTTTAAGACCTGAAGGCTAATGAAACAGATTTCAATTTTCACACACTGAGGAGACAGATTTCACTGTCACAGAACCAAACCAACCTCCAGTATAAATAAGTCCTTGTTTAATCCAAAACCATTTCGCTGCACAGATTCTTTATGATGCATTTTACAGCTTCAACACACTTTACCTGCCATTTATGAGACATTTTACTGTGTATGACTTCAGCTACCCCTCTTGTAGCCCTGTGTAAGTCAGCGCCTCCCCCTTCAACGTACTGGCGATTAGGTCACCAAATTTGTCCAAGTGGAAGAGAGAGAAGAAAAGTTAAGAGCCCCTGCTCGGAGTGCGCTGACCTCTGAACTCTTTGGCCGGTGCACACATGACTGAGTGCGTGTGTGACTGTGTGTGACAGCAAGGGGTTAAGCAAAGAATGCATGAAGTCTGCTGGTACCTCGGATAATTGAGCCATTTGTTGCAAGGTCGCTGCAGAGCAACCCACCCCCCACCCTCCCAACCCACCACCCACAGCCTTGACCAGAGCAACAGAGTGGGGCTTTTGTAACAGCAGCACATGTGTGTGTTTGGATTTCTTTTGCTCGTTTTTCTGTTTCAATCTCTGATGTATTTTTTTCTGAGTATCCATCAATTCACCTTTCTAATGGCAACACCAGAAGTGGAAACCCAGATGTTTCATTGGTGAAACGATGTCAGGAAATACTGACTTAACACAGCACATGCTTTTATGTATTTTACTGAAGCATCTGATCATCTGTTAGGTTGCAACAAATTACACTGTTAAAAATGTTACAGGAATAAAGTTGGAACTATGGATCTTTTCAAATGGACTTAACATGAATATGCATTTGTATATTGACTTCTTTTAACTTGAAGTCTTTTATACATGAAATGATGAGTTGGATGTCTGTACTGCACAAAATTCAATCAACTTAATAAAGACAGTGCGGAAAATCTAACATTCAGAACGCTCTCACCTCTCATCCTATAAAGTTGCAAAGTCGTTAACATGATGACAGACAAACGCCACCTGATTCATATCTCATTGCATTTCCAGAGTCTTTGCACCAGTGCATCAGGTAAGTCTCCTTTTCAAAAGAAGGAAGTGCTGTTAACAGGACAGCTTGGTGAAACCGCGCTCTAATTGACTTTATGGCCCCCGCAAACAAAAAAACTGCAGCCTCAACTGAGAGCCTGTGTCCGTTCAACAGCCAGTATCATGGTCGTGAAATCACCGGGACGAGCTTCTCTCTAAACACTGGAAGAAATGTTAAGTGGAGGTCAACAAATGTTACAAACAGACAGCGATAAGATACTTCCTTTTGTTTCATTTCACAGAATCCCACTCGATGAGGAATTCTTTCCAGCAAGCATCATTAGACGCCAGTGTTGGTGCGACGGTATTTTAAGGGCAGAACACACAGAAGACTTTCAGGGCAAATCTGTGTCATGCCGACCGCTGTTTGCAATTACACACAAACCAACCAATTCTGGGATTCTGACACTGGATCTTTGGTTTTTATTGTGGTGGAAAACAAAACAAGGCATTTATCAAAAAAAAATAACATTGTTTTTTTTTCTTACCATCATGTTTATTCTGTTTATTTAACTTTATATATTTGGTGTCTATGAGGTCAGGAAGTAGACCATCCAAAACTGGATCTGATGCTGGAAATGAATGTTTTATAACTGATACAAGACTACAAATTACACATCAACAGCTAATGTGAATGTCTTTCTTAATTACATATAAATGTCACTTTTAACTACATTTATGAACAATCTGCTCTTAATTGGATTGAATAAAATAGATGCTTTAGAACAATAACATCAGTCTGGCCTATTTTGGATTTGTACATCTTTTTAATTCTTTAAAAAGGCTGAAAAACTGCTTTTTATTTCACATTCTATCCTTTGTTTCTTTCTTTCTTGAAAACAACCTCTTGGTGCACACCGAGTATTAAAGTTATGGCCATTGCTACTATGTAAAAATTGATGGCGCAGAACATTTGGGATTTTGAACAATCAAATGACCGGCGAAGCAGAGAAAGCAGAGAAACGTCCGTCTTGTTCCTCTCACCAAGATTATGTCCATAATGATGATGTTACCTGTTACTCATTTTTCCAAGCAATTATTTGACGCACTTGACCACAATACTGAAAGGAATCCAGATAAGTATTAACTAATGTTTGAATTTTTAAGCAAATATGCTTTTAAAAAGTGATGGGGACAAAACCGGTTATTTAAATATACAATACACACTCAGAAGCAGATTTTTTGGGGGGCCCTTTTTCAGCAACCTAAAGAAACGCACCACTGAGTTTACATGGTGAAATTGTATGCAAACAGTTGCCAGATTTGGCAGATACAACATTTTCATTCATTCGGAGTCATCGTTCTGGGCACCTGGAGAATGTAAGCCCACATGTCAAATATCTGTCATTTTAGCGGCTCAGTGCTCCACTGCTTTCACCAGTTAACCCCCTAAATGTTTCAAGACATGGACATTATTTTTGTATTCTGCGTATGAGAAAGAGCAGAATACACCATAAGATTCCACATAACTATCCAGTAATACAGTAAAAGTACCTAACTGTTTTCAGTAATTTGAGATTGATAATTCTAATGTGCAAAAGCTCCACCATTAAAGAAAAGAAAAAACTAGAGGTTCATCATCTGAAGGAGAACTTAAGAAGAAAAGAAAAAAAAGCATGATGTTTGTATTATAACATACCAGTTAAAAGCCAAAGTTGTATGTATGTTCGTTTCGCTCAGCTCTCAGTGGGTCAAACCTTTGGGCTGCAGAGTTGAAAGCATTTGGAATATAAACGCTGAAGCTCCAGGAATTCAGGACAGAGGAGGACAGAGTGACGCCTGTCACTCGTTCTGTGGTGGTTACGTAACAGAAACACAACAGGATGATATTTTTAAACCCTCCTGACGTGGAAGGAACAAACATCACATACCTCGCTCACCTAAATCATCTCCTTCAGCAGATTAACGAGGCACAGCCTGAATTAAATGTTTTACAGGGTTAACGGTGTTCAGTGTCCTAGATTTCTGAAGATGACATATAGCTGTAAGACATATTTTTGTGTTGTTTTAGGATGAATTATCCAGAGGGGTCATGAATTAACAATGAGAATTTTTGTGTCGAATTTTAAACAGTAGCCGAGGCCTAGTGAGACCGTCGGCTCAGAGCAGCTGAGTGTGGATGAAGAGTTTATTCAGCTCATTAATTCTTTCATCTGCTAATTTACTTACAACTTTAATTGTGTTGGTTTGTTTTTGAGTTGGTCTCTCCACTTGCAACATAAAAGCATCATTAAAACGAAGCAAATGGGATCGCCATACGTTTTGTTGCTTTTTATTTTTCAGGTTAGCTTGTGAGCTAGGCGCTAGCATGGTATTTGCTCACAAACTGAGTCATCTTATAATGTCGCCAGATGTGATTACAATTCAGGATGCATCCTCTGGGGCCACGACAATCTTTGCAGTATTTGTCATGATATTTCAGTCTCAGCCTACGTGGTAGACCAACAAGCCTACTGTCCACTCCGTGCAGCCAAAAATAAAAAAGAATAAACGAAACTTGTCTTTGTTTTATTGTCGTCATAAAGTGTCCGTTCTTGCCCAGGACGTCGCTGTTTTATTGCAGTCTGGGGGTTATTTTCGGCCATTGTTCAGTAGAAAAACACCGCCTATATTTATCAGTTTATTGCTGAGATTTAAGAATGCAGAGACATCGCTAAAAATAAGTCATACATGGCACAATAATGAGGAGTCGGACAATTCGACAGCTTGTAAACAAGCTGGAGCAGGCAAACAATAAAATTATCACCCAAACTGTTCATCAAGAGGCAAATCAACAAGCAAATTCCCTGGTTTAACTTCAACACATGTGCCTGTCATAGAGGTACTCTTGCTGGCATTTCACATTTGCTCACTTTCTGTTTTGCCATCAAACAAAGTGGTTTACTGTACAATCTAAACTTGTCGGCCTGTTTGCGACCTGTCTGATCGTCTAGCCACCTGTATTTCTCCCCTCGTCTGACTTTGTAGCGGTGACATTACAGCGATGTGACATTTAAGTGCTGTATTTTTATTTTTTTGATAGTCTGATTACATTTCTTTCACTGCAACGGTGACTGAGTGAGTTTTTTGATATCTTTGAGGAAATCGGCAAGAACCCCTAATTTGTGCACATGACAAACTCAGTGCTTGCGACAGGTCAGGACAGCGTTGAGAGTGACGGAGAAAGAAACAGCCTGCAGCCACACAGAGAGGAATCTTTGCTTGAATGCAGTGCAAACATTAGCTTGGATGTTATGCTTTACCCCTTTTCCACACAAACTCTCACACATAGACACACACACACACACACACACACACACCCTCCCTGTCTCCAGGGACATAAATATTTCAGAGAGTTGCTGTTAGTTACAGTCTGCCGGGTTGGACGTACCCAGCCCGGCAGATAACAGCAGTTTATAGAGAAGAGGGACATGAGTTCATGACCCATACAGAGGAAATAAAGTCACTAAAAGACATCTGGCTTAATGAGTTTTTAGTTTGTGGTGTCCAGTGGAAGTCTTTCCGGAGAATGTTAACATTTAGGGGTAAAATAAATGTGTTGAAGCTCAGTCATGTAGGTTGGTTTCCCTCTTTTGGTTATTCTTTTCTGATTTCTTTAATCTAAGATGAATGTGTGTAGCCTCAGACTGGCCTCAGGTTGAGCTTTCACTCCCATCATATCGATCAAAGACAGCAGATGTTTGATCATAGCTGCTTCAGGTTGTGATTCACTTTCAAGATATCAAAACACGAGCCCCTGAAGCTGTTTACCAAATGTCCGACTCAATCTCTGCCACCATCAAATGAGCAGAAAAACAGTTGGCACTACAATTCGTATTTGTAATTCTTAAAACTGTGACTAGGTGGGTGTAAGTGGGTTGGGATGACTCTGTGATGTAACCATGCTATAGTGTTATATCATAGTGTTATAGTTTTATATTCTGATACTTAATACATTTGAATTGAATGATTCTCTTCATTTTCCAAAAGCAGTTATATTTCTTTAGTTCTTTTACCTGAACCAACAACATAGTCTTTCATGTCACTGCAAAAAAAAAACCACTTAGAGTTAAATCTGTACATTTCATGAATAGCATATCAACATAGTACAACACATGACACATCACGTTCAAATTGCATGTGCATGAGCTGATTTTGGTTAGTTGAATGCAAGGTGAAATGGCTGTGGAGCAATGGGCAGTGGTCAGTGTGGATATTTTCCCAACACTAACCAGAGCATTTTTGTGCCTAAACCTAACCAGGCAAGCACAATCTTGTCACAACATGCAACTAAACATAAATTCAGGTAAAGCTTCAACATATGATTTTGATTCTGTGTTTACAGCGACGTACATTACCGTCATCTATTCTAGTGATTGGGGTGCATTTCTGATCTACAGCCTCCTTGTCTATGTTTAAAGCAGAAGCCTTAAAAAAATGATCAAATTTGAAAGCACTTACTGTGATGAACCCAGTAAGAATGATCACGCTTGACTCTGCAGTTCCCTTCAGCTGTAGCTAGAAGCTCTTTAGTGCCTTTTAGCTCATTGTCTTGGCTGCAACCTCATTATCCCCCTTAATAGCAACATTTTTGAGGGAAAAAAGTTTGAAAATCTGCATTACCTGTTCAGCACACAGACAACCTTAAATTAATAATGTGTCAATGTTGTGTTTACAGCTGCTTCTTGTTATTGCTACCTTGAGTTTACAGAACCAAAAACCCTCATTTCAGAAAATGTTTGTTGTCGAGAACTCATTGCTGACTGTTGATAGGAGACAGTTGGCTGTGGCCTCTGTGGTTCATGTCAAACACTTTGTACGCCGAACATCCTCTTTCAGTTCAGACTGACTCCAGTTAGACCTTTGACTCCCATCAAATCAATTAGCCTCCTTACCTTCAAGGAGGGCGCCAGATGTTGCATCACAACAGCTCCAGGTAGTGATTTACTTTCAGATATCGACATGCTGATCCTTGAAGGTGTTTTTATTGACTGTGAGATCCCAGAGGAATTAAAAAAAAATGTGTCTTCACTGTCACTGAGGCAGGAAAAGCTTTGATTTATTAATCTTAAATCAAACTGCTCTGCCGTGACATGTTTAGGGTGTTGACATTTAAAGTCAAAGAGATGCATATACTATGATTATTTTATCAGTAAAGTGCATGCGATGGGAGCAGAGACTTCTGGTATACATCTCAAGTTGTAAAATAACATTTTAAGTCTCATATAACATTGATGAGTATATGATGTTTGTGTTGTTGTTGTTGTTGCAGTGCAACCTGTCCTAAAGTATCTTAAGGTTATTGTTAAGAGTCAAACTTTTTGTCTGCTCATGACTTTTTAATGTCTGTCTCCCTAAAGTAAGTATGTGAACATGCTTCCAAACTCCGGACATATTTCTTACCATATCACTCTGATCTGAGAAAAGCTGTGCTGCTGTGAAACACAACATCATTTTCAGCTTTCAGACGTCATGCAGCTCAGTAGCCTTGAAACTGCCAAGCCTGCTCCCTCATTTTCCGAGGGGTCACTCATCTGAATCACACAGTTTCCCTGTCGACTGTTTGTGTACAGGCCTGCGGATATGAGCAGGGAAGACTTGTCCAATCTGACAGAGAAAAAATAGAAGATCTCTATTTTTTTTTTTTGTCAAAGGGCTTTGGGCTCTACAGCCGTCACAGAAAGAAAACATAATCTGAAGACTGACACGAGCAGAGTAGAGAAGGAAACAAAAAAACAAAAGAAAGAGAGATTTCAGGACAGGGAAATCAGTAAAATGAAAACACCCTAAGTTGAAAACATAATAAAATATACCAAAATGATTTCAAGTCTGTCAAAAGAAGCTGCACTCACTGAATGTTCTCAGACACAGTTGTTAGGAGAGGGCATATTGCATTCAATTCTTTTAAAACACACTTTGTCTGCCCTGTAAAACATTTATTATCATGTCTGTCTACATTTTAGTTCTCAGAGCCAAAGAAACTATTTGTCACTTGTACCTTCTGTCTCTGTCACACTGCACAACTTTCTGTCTTGTAATCCTTGCAGTCTTTGTAAAACACGAGGACCGTCAGTAATGGTGTCACACATGACGCTGGGATGACCAGACAGTTCAAGCTGTTTGTGCGCTGCAGCGAAATCCAAGAAAGTGTGAGAGCTCAGACTCTTTTTCTTTTTCCAGACGGAACTGAAGGTAAATAAATATTTTTGGAACAAGAACAGTAAGATTCCTGCTTGTATAGTGATTCAGCAACAACGACACAGTTATAAATTCGGAAAGGCGTGTGTGTGTGTGTGTGTGTGTGTGTGTGTGTGTGTGTGTGTGTGTGTGTGTATTGTGATGGAAATGATAAGCTGTTATTGTGCTTGCTCTATACACAGAGATGCATGATAAGACTTCTGTTCAGAGAGATGCTGTGGATTTCAGCAGAGGAAAGTGGGAGAAGGGAGACGAATGTCTGCTTTCACTGGCTGCAGTTCCTTCCTGACCTCCGGACCAGTTTTGTTGGCTCCCAAAAACAGGATCTATAAGTCAAAAACCAGGGCTAAAATGTGTCCTGTTGAATTAAATAATTCATGTCCAAGTAATTAATCATGACCAGAACCTAAATGACAATAATGGCACCGTATAAAACTGATTTCACTGGCAACAGGTTTAAACTTGCATTAACAGATATTTTTTGGGCCACTCAGGAGCAGCAGTACATGGCACATGTACACTGTAATTTTGAACCCTTTCTTGCTGATGACAGAGGTAAGAGTCCAGTAGAGTTGCAGACCATAAACTCAAAACAATATACTGGAAGATGCTTAAACATTTTGCACTGGTAGCTTATTTTCTCTTGGTTTAAGATACTCAAATCAGCACTGCATTGACTTTAAGCAGTGGTTTATCAATGGCGTGTGTGCCGCCATGAATCGCTTCAATTAAGCATTACTCTATAAATAAATGGACACACTAATCAGCTGTGAATGCTGCTAAGGTACATGCCGGGTTTCATCTGTTTCAGCACAGCTTGTCTTCGCCCACAGTGAAAGAAAATGATCATGTATCTGAATTAATTCTGCACTTTCTGGCTCATGAGCACGCACACACATTCTCAGTGAATGGTTTTCAATTAACAGGTAGCCTTTTCAAGAGTCAGTCTGTTGAATTTCTTGCCTTCTTAATGTGTTTGAATCTATCAGTTGTATTGTGAAGGTGAGGTAGGGTTGGTAGACACACGAATACAGTTAATAGCCCTATTCGACTACTGTTCTCATCCATGTTAGAGCAAGAACCACTTAGCTAAGTAACAAAAAACAACAATCCGTCATTACTTTAAGACATGAAGGTCAGTCAGTTCTGAAAATATCAAGAATCTTGAATGTATCCTCAAATGCAGTTGCAAAAACCACTGAACGCTCGACGAAAACTGGCTCTCAAGAGAACCAACCCAGGAAAGGAAGACCAAGAGTCACCTCTGCTGCTGAGAATACGTTCATTAGAGTTACCAGACTCAGAAACCACAATTAACAGCACCTTAGATTTGAGCCAACATAAATGCTTCACAGAGTTCAAGTAGCAGACACATGTCAACAATCAAGCCTTCATAGTCGAATTGCTTTAAAGAAGCCACTACTGAGGAAGAACAACAAGACGAGGAGAAGTGCTTGGGCCAAGAAACACAAGGAATGGACATGAGACCAGTGGAAATCTGAACTATGGTCTGATGTGTCCAAATTTGAGATTTTTGGTTGAGATTTGATGTCTTTGTGGGACGCAGAAAAGGTGAGCAGATGGTGTCTGGTTTGGGATGAGTTGGACCGCAGAGTGAAGGCAAAGCAGCCAACAAGTGCTCGGCACCGCTGGGAACTCCTTCAAGACTGTTGTGTTTTTACTGCTATGATGTGGAGAAAACAATCTGTAAATGTCATGTAAATCGGATGATGTTTGTCCGCACCACCACTGGCTGAGAGTAAGAGAGCGCTCCAGTTGCCTTCTTTCAAAAATGCATGCATGTGTTATATGTGAGAGAAAGAGTGTGTGCGTGTCTGTGTGTGTGTGTTTGTGTGGCTTTTTGTTTTTACTTCTGCTTAGTTTTGCTTGCATTTTCAAAGCACTTTGTAGTACATGTTACTGGTATGAAAACAGTGGGTGGTGCTATGGACCCTCTACATGTGTGACCAATTTGGTGTGGATGGGGTAGTGTATGTTGGAGTTATAAGGACTTCCTGCTTTATGTCGCAGCATCAAAATCAACCATATATATATATATATATATATATATATGCACACTTGGGATACACAAGCAGACAGAAAACGGTTGGAGAGGCAGCGTTGCCCCATCCTGTGATTGCGAATTAGTGCTTATAGGCCTGTAGCTTTGGATTCCATGATTGCCAATTATGTATCACTCAGCCTCTATTCAGAGACTGAGTGAAGTGCTGTTGCCTGAGTTATCACGGTCAGCATCCCCATTGTTCATTATTAGCACATTATCATTCTGGGTGGTGCAATATTGATTTTGCTTGTCATTGTGTAGAAGTCATTCCCAACATATGGCGCTGGGTTGGCTCTGCAGGGACATGTAACTATATGTCTCCTCACTTCATTCTAGTGGTACTACATCAAATTAAATTCCATGTTGGGACAAAAACAGTCATCCCTCACATTTATGCGCACACACATTCATATCTCCGGTGTGTCCCACACGGTGCATTATTTACTGGATTTTGGAAATGTTGGTTTGTTGAACTTCTGATTAATATGTGTAATTAATAAGATTGAAACCAAATGCATTCCTTCCTTTTGTGGGCGCTGGCTCACAGTCATGGATTACTGGGACATTTAATGGAGCCGAGCCATCGTTAAGGAAATTTATGTCACCTGTGTTTTTACTGCTTTGATAAGTCAAAATGTCTGCTATGAGGAAGGTCTGTAATTATTCACTTCAGTGATGTACCTGGTGAGCCTGTAACTTCTCCATTTTGGGGGTAAATTTCCTCCCTTTAAATGTTATTTTCTAATACGGAGGATCTGGAGGAAATGTTACATCATTGTCATATCATTCCCCATAAATAGAATAAAGATTCCTTTGAGATATATATTGGTATTTGAATATTTCTTTCTTTGTATCATTTTGTAGTTTTTATAATAAGTGTATTTTTTTAAAATGTATTCTAAGTGTTTTATTGAAAGTGTATCATATCTACTGTATGCAGTGAGGCCATACTTGTTTAGTCTAATAAAGCTTGGGACTTATGATCCAGGGTTAAGATTCAATAAGCTTCTACTTTACTGTACTGTATAATCTATCCTGCATATGGGTGGGTACGGACCTTCAAGACTATGTGTCGATCATACCTAACAAAAAAAATTCCAGTCCCAAATGATGACATTTAACAGTTGCTTAAATTCCTGGTCATCTTTACACATTCTTTGATCAAATCATTATTTTAACAATTTCATTTAGGCACAGCTGATTAAATAAGCTTTGACATCTGTTATTGTTAGTTTAGTATCTGAAACAATACCATCAAAATGACCATAAAGGTTGACCCATAGATCCAGCGCTTGAAATCTGTATACAGCATCAGAGCTCCGAACTCAGTGGTGAATAAAGGTATCTACCACTCTGTAGGACCACAGACCTCCACAGACCAAACCACTAACTTCTGGCTTAGTGCACGGTTAGCTTGAATGGGAATAAAATGATTTAACAGACAAAATTGCTCAAATCAGGATTGTTTTACAACCAGTTCTTTCACAATGTAAACATCACATGATGTTGTAATTACACTGTTTTTGCCAACACAAAAGTTGGCTTCAAATCCTCCTGCTCTTCCTGGGGTCGGCCTGGGGTTGGCTATATGAGCATCTTACTACAACCCATTTTCATGCTTATTGTCTGGCAGGGACCTCTACTAGGCATAGTAATTATGAGGGAAGCAAAGGAGGAAATAAGGTAAAGTTGTAAACAATTGAAAGCAACAATATTGTTTGTGTCCTGTGCGAAACCAAAAGTCATCAGTGAGTGAACTTAGTAGAACAAAGCCATGTAAGTTTATTTGTTACTAAGTTAGCTCAGCTCATTTTGCCCAAACCATGATCGTATATATA
>JARJLU010019294.1:156359-172759 GCA_030272975.1 Sparidentex hasta | reverse complement strand
CTGACTTGGACTCTATATACGGAGACCGAGTCAAGAGGAGAGCAAGAGCCATCGCCACGGACCCCAGCCACCCGGGCCACAGACTGTTCGTACCGCTTCCATCAGGAAAGCGGTACAGGAATATCCGCACCACCACCAATAGACTGAGGGACAGCTTCTTTCCAAGAGCTGTCAAAGCTATCACCCCCTGCACTGCAGGACAATAGACTAAGCTGCTGAACGCACACTGCACTTTTTTTATGTCCAACGGACTAATTAACGGCACCTTACTGTTAATGTATATATTACCACCCAACCGCACCAATCGTATACATAACATATGTATATACTACAGTTCTTATGTACATACTAAAGTTCTGATGTACATACTCTCTTCCTCTTTTCTTATTATATTTATAAATATTTCTATTTTTATTGCATGCTCTTCTATATTTTTACTATTTTATTACCTTATGCATGGGGGTTGCAAAGAAAATTTCATTGATTGACATGTGAATGTCCAATGATAATAAAAACTCTTGAATCTTGAATCTAAATCACAGATAACTGCTTGACCATAATTTAAGCTCACCAGATCTAAGATCAGCATCAATTGAACTGGGTCATAGATAACAGCCAACTAAATACACAGGTTTTTGGGTTTTTTTTTAAATTAATATCCATGCACTAATCCCTGAAAATGTAATGAAAATGTTGAAAATTGCTATTTCAAAGTAAGTGAAAATAAAATATCTGGATCTTACTCCAGACCAAAAAAGTAATGAGGTCTAGTCTGGGCTGAGACCCATCCTCCATCCAAGTTTTGTGGAAATCTGTTTGTTGGTTGGCGGAGGTAAAAATCTGCAACAACGCCCTTGTTGGCCTAATTCAACAAGAGCTAGAAGTCAAACCGCACATGGCACTGAAACAGAATTTAACAGAGTAATTTATCTTTGCCATGAATTGTCAGATAGACATCACCAAACACATTCATCACCCAGGTGTTGTCTGCATGATTTAGGATCATTATACTCTCAGGCTGGACCAATCAGAGCAGAGCTAGATAATGCTATCTGATACTCCTTAACAGGGGATAAAACATACCAATATGTCTCAAGGGGACATTCTAAATCTAATCAGTAACATTTAACGGATAGCTACACATTTATATCATGGTAAACATTGTCACATTGCCCTCAGAGTGATCGTTCTTTTTCTAATTTTATTACCAACCTTTTAATATTCAACAACAACACAGAATCATAAATAAAAAATACATTCATATTAACACCTTGCTTCATAAGAAGTTGATTCCATACCGGAAAGTAATTTGGAAGCATTTTCAACAACCATTTCCCTTGAGCCAGGCACTAACACAGAACCCCTGTCTGGCTGTCAAACAGCACAGCAGTCTGAGTAATAACCTGTTGAGTTCAAGCCTACCTGCTACTCTGTTGGACCTGGCCTGCCGAGCGAATCCAAACAGTGTGGAGAAGTGTGCCACGGGCCATGTCACAGCTCGCCACAACCACACACCAGGTCCCGCTCTAAAATGGGCCATGCCGTCTCCACTACCTCAAGAAATCCCCAGAACCACATCCAATGTATTCCCACTGCTCCCCCGCTTTAAAAGGAAGGGATGATGGAGGAAAAAGGATGAAAGGTGTGGAGTGAGGAAACTGTGAGGACATTTGGATCAAGAGACAGAGAGGGGACTAAAAGAAAGAGAAGGGGTGGAAAAAGAGACAGAGGCCCATGTGCCTTGCTTGCCCTCTCACTATGTGCAGGAATGCACCTCGTACCTATGTGAAAAAGTGTTGGGCTGCCAAAGACGGCACCATGTGCTCAGACAGTATGAGAAGCCAAATCCAGTACATAACTATTGTTTTTGAAATATGTAAACATACTTGAGAAGACTGTGTCACTGAATGTATGTGCTCTTTAGAAAATCTGCAATATCTTTGTACAAACATTTGATACCTCACTTCCAGGTTAATCAGACTTTAAAAATGCAGTTGCAACAGTTTCAAAAGACATGCCAAATAAGATGTGAAAACTATTAAGTATATATACTTTTAAAACCTGATTACACTCAAACAGCACCAGACAAAACTTTCTGTAAAACTAGACAAACTAATTTCCCTTTACTCCACATAAACCCTGCAGAGACATCCTTGTACTGCCGCATGTGCTTTATTTTTCCAAATGAACAGGGCAGTGAGACAAAGCAAATTTCCACAATATGTGCACGCACAAATGCACGCACACACATTGTTATGATGACCCCTAATTTAAATACACAATCCTCCATCCGCTGATCGGCATGGATGGTAAATAGGGATGTCTTGTTTGCATAGTTCACAGTGGAATTTAAATAACTTGTGGTTGTGTGCGTGTGTGTGTGTGTGTGTGTGTGTGTGTGTGTGTGTGTGTGTGTGTGTGTGTGTCGGGAGAGGAAATCTGGTAAGCACAGACGGCTCGTTTTTAGATTCCTCCAATATTGCATTTTGTCTTCAGTGGATTGGTATTACTTTATGAGCTAACCTGCAGGCGACAGAGCCTCAGAAGAGGACTATGACATCAAGCAAAAGAAATTCTGCTTTATGTGTCCTCTCTTTCTCCATCTTCTGTCTTCACTCTCTGCTACAGTAGCTAACTGACTTCTAATTGAAGGGGAAACAACAGGAAAACCAAAGGAAAATATTGAGGCTGCAACTAACCATTATTTTCATGGTCAGTTAATCTGTTTATCATATTCCTGATTAATGGATTAGCTGTTTGGTCTAAAATATGTCAGAAGATGGTGAAAGATGCAGTCCTCAATTCAGTTAACTGTCACTGAAAACTGAATGGAATCTATAATTTCTCAAAGATTTACTTAATTAGTCATTCAAAAATGTATTAGTTGACCACAGACCAATTAATCGTTGCATCTCTAGAAAACATCTCCATTAATGCATGTTTCCACAGTTTCTTTGTGTCAGTATATGGTATTATATAAAGATTTCCTGTCTAAAATGATTATAGCCTACATTGAATTAAATGTGTGTATCCATCAGTGTTCAATGGGAAGTGTAACACACTCTGGCTCTATATGCAGTTTACTTTAATTAAATAACGTTTTGGCCCTCAGGCCTTCTTCAAGACCGAAAAGGTTCTGATTTTCTAGCCTGCAGTCAGTGACCAGCGCTACCTCTGTATGAACTGCAAGCAGTGAATCTTTATACTTAACAAGCATAAACTGGAAGCACAAACTCTGGCACTTGCCAAAAACTACTCAACAAGAGTTGAATTAAATCAACCTTGTTTCCAATTTCCATCATATCTATGATGTTATCTAGAGCATCCAAGTTTGGGTTTAACCAAAGACTCCAAGAGACTCCCAATCCCAGGGCTCCCTGGTGGTTTTGGTTTCTAAGGCCACTGATCACAAAAACACAGATAATTCCTGACTTGAACCTTTGCTGTAAGTTAATTCACTGTCTCCACTGTTGTATATCTGATAAAAGCATAAAATACCCACAAATACTCAATCCAATGTCCAACAGTCTTACCTTGTAGCTGCTGCTGCTCCAGGGCCAGTGTCTCCAGCGTGTAGTTGCAGAACTCCAGATTCTCCATGGCTTGCATGCGGGCCGTCTCATCTTCCTCCTCCTCCAACATGGTCCTGAGTTCTTCCGCTGTGTGGGCGTATGCCTCCATGTCGTGCTCTACCTCTTGCAGACGTAGCAGCAGCTGATACCTTTCCTCCTCTTCCTGCTGTCTCTGACTCTCCAGCTCCATCTCTCTCTCCAGCTCTTTCTCGGCTTCCAGTTGCCGCTGGATTTCTTGGTCCTGGGCAGCTGCAAGGTCACCAAACTCGTCCTGCCCTTCTGTTTTTTGGTCTAGGATGTTTATAGCTGGTTCGTCAGGAGTGTAGAAGATCTGGCTGCTGGATGGAGGAGCAGTATTTTGTCTCGGGCAACGAGGAGGAGGACGTGGAGCAGGGCGGGCTGGTTTGTATGCAGCTGGGGCTGGCGGACGATGAGCTCTAGGACGAGGAGGAGGAGGGCGAAGGGTCCTGCGCCTCTCAAGTGTGGAACAGGCTGAGTTTGACTGCAAGTGTTGGGACGTGGGTGAGTGCATGGAGCCTCGGATGATATCCCTTTCATCGCTGAAGTCCAGAATGGAAAAGTGGCGTGAGACACGAGATTGCTGGCTCAGGTCACCTACAAAGGACATGTCCCTGGAAGCACCTGAACTCATGTCAGTATCACTGTATGAAGAAGTCAAACTTTTCTCAAATTCGAAAAGCTGCTGGGTCAGCTTGGTCTCCAGGTCACTGGTTGAGCTTGCCAAGGCATCTAAGGTGATGGATGTTGGCGTTAAACCATTAGAGCCACGCATCGTCTGGGAACGCCGTGTCTCAGAGCTACCCATCATCATATCAGCATCACTGACACTTGCGTGGCGAGTTAGTTTCTTCTGTTTATGGGCCTGAGCAAGTTTAAATAAAGCCTGGCTGAGACTGGGACTTCTGGTATTGGTGGTGGCACCTTCCACTGGTGAACTCTGGTAGTATCTGCTCTCTTTAGACCAACCAGAGTGACTGCTAGGGAGGGTTAGGCTATGGCTTAGTTTGGACTGTAAAGATCGAGAGCTACCATTTGTATACTTAGACTGACTGGCACCAGTTGATGGGCTATGGTGTCTATGGCTACGTGCAGGCGGGCTAGGCCGAGATGGGAGTCTGGGCCTTGCGGGAGGAGTTGATTTGGGTCGCTCAGGCCTTTTCTGTGCTGGGGCGACAGGTCTACGAGGCTGAGAGTCGGGCCTGTTACCTTCATGTCCTCGTCCTCTATTGGTAGTTTCAGTTTCAGTTCTGTTGTTTACATTTTGACACCTCTGCTCCTCAGTCTTTTCAAAGTAGTCCAAGTCCCATACTGTATGATCCTCATATGTCCTCCATTCGGGCTCATTCTCTGGCCCATTGGGACATACTGGGTCTGAGCTGTATTCAGATGTACAGCTGTTCTCTTTGTCTCCTTCAGGTTCAACACCATGTGAGTCATCTGAAGCCTTTTGTCCATCATCATCTATTTTGACAAAACGATGAGGAAAAATACCACGTCGCCCTCGCAGCTGACCCTCCAGCCAACCATCTTCCATAGTACTTATTACACGAATGCGATCTCCCATATCAAAGTCCAACTCACCTGGTTCCATGGCCCGAAACTCATACAGTGCCACTGCATAGACACCACCTTCTCCTCCTCCTCCTCCTCCTCCTCCTCCTCCTCCTCTTCTACTACTACAACCTCCTTTTGCTCCTCTTCCTCTCTCTCAAAGACCTCTCCTTCTTCTATACCTTCCTCCTCGGTCCCCTCTCCTGCATCATATGGGTCCTCATAGCTAAATTCAGAGTCATTGTTCAAATACCGGCAGTCCGCAGGTTCTTGAGGTGAACGAAGGGGACCAAGGAGCTCCACAAATCCCTCTGGGAAGATGCCCCTGCGGCCCTTCAGCTCCCCCTGGAACCAGCCTGGCTCAGGCAGGCCAGTGATGATGATCAAATCCCCCTCACGGAAGTCCAGCTCCTCATTGAGCTGTGCATGGAGATTCATAAGGGCTCGAGCCTGGCCCAGGGCATAAGGTGGGAGCTCTGACGCCTGGGCTTGAGCCGAGCGTTCAGACAGCAGCCTGGAGCGGCCAGAGAGATTCAGCTCCTTTACACATGATGTTGGGAAGACACCGCGGACACCCCAGGCATTACAACCACGCTGCCAGGTTTCTCCAAGGTTCATGGACCCCCCTGCCTCTCCAACTACCACATCACCTAGAGAGAAAAAGAATAAACAAATGCTTTAAGTCACAGTTAAATGCTGAATAAAAAGTTACACTTTGTTCTCAGGTGTTATGTTAAGAGGAGAATTGTAAGCAATGTGAGGCTAAGAATGTGCTAAGAGACAAAAGTGGGAAAATTTAAGGGTATAGGTGTTTAATGTAGACCAATTCACTTTCAGAAATGTTTTATTATCTTTTATCAGGCCAATTTTAACATTCGCAATAATCTGTTGTTTAACAGGTCAGAGTCATTCAGAGAGTGAAGGCCATTTTGGCAGACCTTCACTCCTACCATCAGGGAGGAGGTATACTTTTCCTAACAGGGCCAAATCAAACAGATATTTGAGATAATTTGTTCCATCATTTATTAGGTTTTTAAACAAGCTGTAGGCCTTGTTGCTGTTGCTCAAAACAAAGGACTGGTGTACTCTAAGAGCTTTATTCTTCTTTAGACTTTCAAATTCGATCCAATGCAATCTGTGGACTTGATCAGTAACTTCTTGGTTGTTGTTCATTAACAATCTGCTTTTTCGAACTTTGTGTACACAGATGTGGTAAAACATGGGTCCCAAATGATGTGAAATCACATATATTTGATTAAAACATGCAAAACATCCTTTTAGAGGAGGACCCACAAATACCCCATCAAATAAAAAATGCAAGTCTTCCACAAATTCTCTAATCATGTTATTAGCCAATTGATTATTCACAGAACAACCCTATAGTTGCTGCTTGTGAGGCAGAGAACTTGTGGGCCTGGCAGAGAGTGTGGTAGCTGATTTGTTTTTGTTATTGGTATATTTTGCACTGTTTGTGAAGAATTTAACTGATTTCACTTAACAAGAAATGTATTTTAGACATTTTTGTCCAGTTTCTTGGACAGCATTCAGGTAACTCTGATCAGATTACATCTCCATTATATAAACTTCATCATTGCATTCCTAATAACTTTACAGGTGTCAACGCTGCTGTTAATATATCTGGAGAATCAGGGATAACAGGAATGTTGACTGGTCCGCCATAAGTCACGGGGGTCACATTCCAAAGACCTGCGGCTCCACCTCCCATTGTGTCTGCGACCATAACTGGCACACCGCCAATCAGGACCATGGAAATTCATACTGGAAATGAACATTTCAACTCTCAGACGGCGAGATCGTTTTCCCTGATCCGGGAAGTGTTATTTATCTCTGACAATACAAAAATATCTTGTAATACTGTTGTTGATTAAATGTGGGTTAAATGTTCAATCAAAATCAGATACAACAAAATAATAAACGTGTAGTTATGACAAAGAGACACTGTGAAATGTTGATTAATTATTTGATAAAGTTTATCCTATTGAAAAGCAAAGTGACTTTCCACTGTATATCAAACAAACTTTAACGTAATCCATTTACTTTTAAAGTTTTTTTTTTAATCAAAAGTAACTTAAACTCCAACTACTACTAAGGCTACAACTATCACTAGCACTTCTATGGATTAAAAAAAAAGAAGAAAGTTTTACCAATGTAAAAGATCTCTGCAAACATCTGTGAGAGTGTTATGAATGACAGATAAGAAAAAAAACAGCATAACAATTAATGTAATCATGTCAGGTAATGCAATAAGGGAACACAATAGCCTGCTGAGGACAGTTTCAGGGTTTCAGGTGGACTCTGGTGACATCTAGTGGGGAGTTTTAGTAAGAGACATTGTGTGTTCATTATGTCAACACTGGCTTTCTTTGTATACAATAACATCCCACAGGGGAATCCACCATGGTTTTATTTAAATTATTATTTGGTTAGGTAGCATATTATCAGGTGATACTATCAGCCAGGTAGAGAGGCTTTCATGCTTTGCTCAAGAAAACACAACAATCGGGAATTACAGCAGAAACTCTCTAAGTTTTTAAAATTTGCAGATAAATATCTATCATCTTATAGACTTTGTACATCACAGAACAGCAAATCAGAAGAAAACACAGACATGTTATTACTTTTAAAATGCATCTCTCTCTTTATCTAAATACAATTTATCCATTTCCGAATCAAAAAAGGATCCCATCAATAAAGAGCTGATCAATTTGATTTCACAAAGTGAATAATGCAGAATAAGAAATTAACTAATTAATACATTTTGGGTTAGCAGGATAACACTGACATTGAACTAAACAGTTCCCATGAACATGGAAACTAGAAACCAATTTTTACAACTACAGATGCAAACCTATGTCTAAAATTGAGTGTGTACAGAATATAAGACTTGGGTTTCTTCACCTTTTATGCCTTTATGGTGGTATCAGTTCCAACATATGTTTAGAAAGTCCCTTACTGTGCAGTGTCACCTTTTACCTTCATTCTGAACTCAATTTCGAGAGTGGCTCCAGCAGACATTACAGCAGAGTGACACCACAGATTTGAATTATGGCTCCTTTTCAAAGAGGCTGCCATCATGACAAATAAGTGCCTTGTCTCCATTCCATATAAACAATCGGTTTATTACATTATCATTTGTAGAAAGAATTAAGCTATTTATTCATATATAAAATCAAATGCTGCACAAAAAACATAGTTTGATTTTCATTTCTGTCAGCATTCAATTTCCCAGTTTGTGGCAGTGGAGACAAGACGTCAGGCCACAACATTCAACACAACACAGCCACACTACAGCACAACACAATTTTTACCTGAGCACAGCGACATCAACACATTAAGCTAAGTGAGAAAATCAGCAGCGTTAATGGAAGCACTTTTCAAAACCACAAGTTGGTCTGTGTTACAGTATGCTGATCAAAATGTCTACTTAAAAATAACATATAAGGAAGCCAATGTATGTGCTGATAAAAGTCTTTGTGTTTTAAAGAGTCATAAAGACAAGGAGTGATTCATACTTCAGTCATACTGGTAAAAAGTCTGTATGAGTGTGTTCAGTGTGTCTGTACCTCTCTTCAGTGACAGGTTGCCCGGCTCTGCTGAGCTGTAATCATTGATGCACACATACAGTCTGTCTCCAGGCTTCGTGCTGGGAATGGTGACCTCTTCCACAAAGGTGCTGGGAAACTGACCTAGAGACGGGAGACAGAACAAGAACACAAGTGAATTACTGCAGTAAACATAGTGAAAAACAGCCCACACATGTGTCTCATCTCTTCAAGACACTGACAACAATTGGCTTCTGTAACTCCCATACATGTACTTTGTTATCCAGGTGTAGTATCTTCATCCTAATATCAGTTAAAACTGACAATAAAGTGTAGTTGTATCGTATCGAATTAGATCTTGTCGTATGGTATGGTATCGAATAGTTGAGTCATATTGTATCGTTCCATGTCATAGTCGTATTAAGAGATAATATCAATATTAGTTTTTCATAGCCAGACCTACTTCTACAACTTGATGGTGTCATTGTTTAACAGTGTTAGAGGAACTGGTTTGGTGGAACATTTGGATGTTAGAGGGAAACTGCAGATTGCTACCTAGGATGCTGCTGTTTCCCATAGAGAAGTGGATTGTCACACAGAAGGCAGAGGGCGAAGACCGAAATAGTCAGCCAATCACAGGCCAAACCACAGTCTACATCCAGCGTTCCAGACTGTACCAGTATAGGGAGAGGAAAGTGTAATTCTTATGACCTTTAAAATGTGTGGATTTAAGTTGTGGAATAAAATTATTAGTTTTTATAGGCTGAACTAACAAGCCTACTGTTTTACTGTAGTCTACAGTTAAAATATATGTAAAATGATATAATAATGATATACTATCAACAGATTACGAACCTTTGAAGAGAGAGGCAGAGAGACCTTAGTGTAATCCATATGTGCATTTCTCTGAACTTCACTTCTCTAAGTGTACGTCACTGAGGCAATTTTTTTATCTTTCCAAGGAAGTCATGTCATAGAAATACTTATATACTGATCTGTGGTTTCTTGGAGTGGTTGAGCAAGCCTCACTATACTGATCAGCACTTCCCCTCTGAAGGAATCCCCTTTCTCATCTTATCCCTTCGACTCTTAAGAAAACTTAAGTGGATTTCTGTGCGCTCGACCCCTCAAGGGCAGCCAAATCGAGGGGACAATGACATTCTTTTCAGGGGCAAATATTTGGTTCCCCCTGCAAAATCTAGGGATATGATACACAACACATGTAATGTGTTGTGTATCATAGTGTATTTATTGATATTTTATTTATTTATTTGTTATTACAAATTCTCACACTTGCTTATGAACGACAATGTTTGATTTGTGATCCTCTGAACCTGACAAAGTGAACATCCCTTACTCCACAAGTATCCTGTCTTGCACATATGATGTAATGCATTACAAAACTCTTAGAGGAAGTTTTCCTATTCTGTCTACATTACATACAAATGATTGCACAAACAGTCATCTTCATGAAATTGATGGGGGTGAGGGACCATCTCTTCCTCTCTGCCCAGTGCAAAGAATATAGTTAAACCTGGACGAGAAACTGTAGCTGACCCCTTCCGTATCCTGAATTCAGAGGGTGTGAAGTGAGCTGTGCTGCATGTATGTGAATGCATTATCTTTATGTGGCAGCCATTATGTCCATGACAAATTTCCCTCAAGAGACACAAAGTAGTTGTTAACCAGATCTTCAACCAGAGCATGTCAACAATTATTTGTGTAAAGACAATCCAGTATTATGTCGGTGAGTGATTTAGTTGATGTTGAGTTTGGATGTGGTGAGTTTTTACATGCTGAGTTGACAAGATACTTCAGCTCAACTTAGTCCAGTAAAAGAGGGACGCTTGAATTCAGCAGGTGAACATCTGTATTTTGCTGTTCAGTTAGGAAAATAGAATGTCTAATTTCTTGACATTTTGTGAATGTATTTTGTTAATTTACTACGCTAACAGCTGCCATGCATCTGCCATCTGAAACAACAGAGGCAATCTGACTCTCTCTTCTTGCTGGTGCAAAGTCATATCGAAAGACAGGAGGGGGCCGGGGCTCGCTGGTTAGCATGCTAACTTTGGTATATCTCTGCAACAGAGTACATAGACGTCTTTGACACATCTTCAATGCGGCTGATTCTTCACACTCTTTTTCACACTTCGCTTAAAACCAATAAGTCACTAACAGTTTCCCATGTGGCTTATTTCATAAACAATAGCTGCAGTGAGCTTCTCTATGTAATCGGCAAAGTCTAACTTTTTCAGAGATATAATCAATCACATAGATTTTATTTTTAGTAACAACAATTCCTGACACCTCACCTGTGACGCCATCTTTGTTACCAAGCAACCAGAACTCATCCAGGACACTGAGCACCTCGATGACATCACCAGTGAAGAGTGGCAGCTCCTCCGAGACACTGGGGAGAAACTCGAACACGGCACGCACCACCGATCCTGCTTCCATCACTCATAACCTGCAGAGGTTAAAAAAAAAGAGAGAGATTAAGAGATAATTCCCACACTGTTTTTTATAGAAATGCATGAAAAGAATCACGGCGAGATGCTTAAAGTGCAAAACTTTAATAAGATACTGAGAGATTGAAGATGCAGCAGGCTAAGTTTTCTTTAAACAGGCACTCAGGGGCCATTCAAAATGCTCACCATGCCAATCAACAAACGCCTCATTCGAGTTTGTGGAACAACACCAGCTGAAAGGGGAAGCGAGAGCGTGAGAAAGCCACAATAAAAAGGAGAGAGAAAAGAACGAGAAAAGCAAAAGAGAGAGGGCTGTACTTAAGAAGGCTGAAGGACATTCCTCAACACTCTTCGATCCGTCTCCTGTTTCTCTTGAGGAGGTAGGGATGTACACTCCTGTATGTTATTCTGACCATTGAGTCTCACATTCTTTCGCTGTTTTAACATTTCGTGTCACTTGTTCACATGATGCAACTTCTTGTCCAAATTTACAAGGTGGTTTAATTAAATGAAGGCACCTTCTGAATGAAAAATACCCTGAAGTCCAATGATCTTCGCTCTTTTTTCTTTTTTACACTAATTACTCCACAACTTGTCTCCACAATGAATGGTGAAAATCCAATTCATTGGTTGATGACATTTCTCACATGAGCATCCAGCTCCTCCAATCGTGGTTAAATCCTCTAATTTCTGGGTTTCTCTTGGAAACGGATAAGATATTTGGATGAATGGTTGTGATTTCACACCATGTTCTTCTGTGCATGTGTTTGCAATTGCTGATAACTGACATGCAAGACATTAAAACATGTAGGAATGTGATCAAAATATAATTAAGTGTGCAACGGGAAGCCGTTTATGTGGAAACCAACTGCTTTCATCACTTAAAGGCACACAAAACAGACACAGGAAATGTATTCAAATTTACGCAGGATATCTGGCTAATTCAACTGTAAGCTAAATGAGAAATTACACATACAAAGATTAGTTTTAATTAGTATTTTACAGGCCCTTGTGTATCATTAACTGGAGACAGACTAACCACAGGTGGGGATGGACGCACTCAAAGAGACGGGAAACGAGAGAAGAGGGCTGTAGTTTGCTTCAGTCAATGGGGCCTCTGTTAAGTGTGCCGAGGGGGAGAGGAACAGCACTGTAGCCCAGTTCGGTGACACCGTCTCTGGGCAGGGACTCAAGTTATGCTGGACGTGGTGTTGGTGGAGGCAGATACGGCGGACAGATGACAAGCATTAACAGAAAGAAAGAACACTGAATGTGTGTGGTGTGTGCGTGTGTGTGTTTGGGCAGCTGCCTGCGGTAAAGGTTAAGCAGAACTGTTTTGCTTAACAAAAGCAGTTAGTGGTCACTTTTCACTGAAGTACGGGAGGTTGTGAAGTACCGGAGGCTGACAACTCAACACCACGTAGTGTTGGAGCCACAGTGAAACCAGAGCCACCACATTAACTAATGCAAGCCAACAGGAGGTGTCCAAGAAGAGGGAAAGAGCGCAGACGGGCTGTGTTTCCACTTATTCAGTGAAATGGAAGCCACGCTGTTTATTGTTAATTTTATGTTCTGTTGAGATCAGTTGATCTGATCCCTCCATAATAAATGAATAAAATGTGAAGTATTCTTAATGTTATTTGGAAAAGAGCAGGCTGAACAACATGAAGCACACTGTTAATTATATGTCTGCTTATTCCCAGTTCGAATCCAACAATGCCGTCCTGTTTGACACCATAGCAAATCAAACAAGTCCTGACATGCACACAGGTGAACTCCCATCACCCATCTTCGAGGACTGGTTTCCATGACACAGTGACTGATAATGATCTACTGAAGACTCACCTGATGTGTCTTAGTTTATGAAACGGTTTCCCGTAAACAGACGCACTTTCAAGAACACTTGAACTTTTGTGTTAGGCAGGTTAGAAGTAAATAAAGATAACTCATCTCGCTGCCAGTGAGTAAACAATGCACAGTAGAAACAAAACAAACTATAAAAGTAAAAAATCTGATGAATATTAATTGGAAATGTCACATGTATGTTTGCTAATAAATTGTACTTGAAGCAGTGTGGAGCACTTTTTCCGTGTTTGTCTTTTTCACAACTAACCACAAATAAAAGTAAAGTGCACCCAAACTGGACGGATTTGTGTGATTTCGAAGGAACTTCTTCTCAGTGTCAAACAAATAATGTCTTGCTCTCCAACCTTATGCAGTGAAAAAGGGTTCTGCCAGAAAATGTTGTGCCAAGAATTAAAAAGAGCTTGAGCACCGCACAGCAAGCCACGAGTGAAACAACTGCCAAAGTAAATGTATTAAAAGATAAATAAACATAGTAGCAAATCTGGATTAGATTAGATTAGATTAGATTACAGTCTTCTTTGCATACGCATCATTTGTGCTGATGGATAATATTAACGTCACCTAATGTCTCAAATTCTGAAAAGTCATGTACTCATTTTCCCACTTTCCACCTCTTGACTCTGAGCGTTTCCGGCCTGCCTACCACAGCTGAGCTTACATTCAGCACCTGGGAAACTAAACCTCTTCCCACACCTGACCACGCTGCCAGGCCCTGTGAAGAGTCACTGGACGGCTGCAGCTTTCTTCATGTTAATCCTCAGATCTGCATACAGCCAGACAAGCTCCTTAGTGTTATTTATGGGCCTGTCAGTGTGTCAGTGGCCCCTGCGCTGGGTGACTTTTACACCCTGCTCTGGCAGATGACGACACAAGCTGCCTGGCACAAACACTGTTTAGTTTTCCAGTGACACCGTGGTCCCACTCCAGCAGTTCAACATGGCTCAAATGTTTACAGGACAGCTGACATAGTAATAGGCCCATATCGTCCATATGGTCAATATAATGGATGCAGTTAAGTGCTGAATCATTCTAGTCCTCAAAATAAATAAACTCATGGTGGACGGATGAAGTGCAATAACTCTGGTGATAATTTCTTCCCAACACGAGATTAACATTTCTGACACAAAGCGAGAAACTTGCCATGGATGTTCAAATGACCTCAGTGATACTCAGACATTTTCTCTAGCTAATAGAGATCAATAGAGATTAGAGAACAAGCTAATGGCAGCTACAGTTAGCAGCAGTAGGCGGTTACTCTGGTGAAACGGTTCAGCCTGTTCGTTTGAAGTCTGAATTTGACAGGTGTCCATTTCTTATATACTGCACCTTTAAATCACACACAACAAGGACAATGCGATAATCTAAACTGTGTAATAAATAAACCTCTTAATCTCAGCTGCACTGCTGCGACCAATGAAAATGTTCAGATGCATGTGACCGCCCTGATAACTTCACATAAGGCCCAGATCTATTTCAGACATGTATCGGCCTATTCAATTGACGAGAGTAATTAGTCTGAATTCTATTCAGCTAACTGCGTTCATTCAACTCTTTGTAGGCCGATATCACATTTCCACTCTACAGATCAAATCATGTAGCAGCTGGTATCATTAAAATCATACAAAAGATATGTGTACATTCTCCAAAATTATGTCAGCAGAGTTGGTGTTATTGGATCTTCCCCATCGGTTACAAATATCCTGAGCTAAAACAGCAGTTTCACATTGCCAGCATTGATTTGAAATCTTCCTCTCATCGCCCAAACATACTGTGCAAGTTTCAGTGTGTGAGCAGCTCATTCTGACTCATAACCAGCCAAGGGCCTTTTTGTTTGGATTTGAAAAAAAAAAAGAAAAAAAAAAAGAGAGGGAAACATGGGATCACATCAGGAGGAGCAGGCGTGTCTGGAGGAAACAACACCGGTGGTTTACCAGTGCCATATTGTAACCAAATTACTTTTGAAATGTCGAATGAAGGGATTATTTTCAGAAGTGCACACACAAAAAAATATACAATTAAGTTCATAAACCACATGGTCTGTAAAGCTGAAACGGAGAACATGTCTTGGGAAAGTACAAGGGGCATTTCACACACTGCGAGGGCTTCATAACAAGAGTCAAACAGGTGTGTCTCCTCTGTTCGGCTTTATGAGGTCCTGATAAGCGATGGCACTCTGATAATAATGGCGTGTCCTGGAACAAACCTCTCACAGACAGAACTACAGTAGAGGCAGACAGTAAGGAAGGAACAGGACAATATTCTGTTGTTATTCAGAGGGAATTTCAATTTAGTCCCACAATAATGGTTCTGAAATTCAGAATTTTAGACAAAATTGAAAGTGCACTGATGACATAATTTTAAATCACTGATTACTGAGAAGGTTCTTTAAAAAAAAATGGGTGAATAACTGTGACTAGTATGTGCCACTTGGCACTGTCCTGGAGAAAGTAACAGGATTAAGACAGACAGCTAAGTCAACAGCTGACACACACACACACACACACACACAGACACAGACACAGACACAGACACACACACACAGACACACAGACACACACACACACACACACACACACACACACACACACACACACACACACACACACACACACACACAGTATACTCACACAACTCACAACTGACCGTGGAAGTCTGCTGTAAACTGTTTGCATTTCACGTGAGTAGCAGTTTCAGTGAAGTCTCAGAAACAGAAAACGTCCATCTTTTTACTCCAGTCACTGCAAATTGATAATGCAAAACAAACTACATGAAAATGATTACATCCCATTTATGAAGGCCATCTGAAAAGAAAGGACTCAGTAAGCCTGATGAGGGTACCACCTCATTAAATACATCTGCATACAAAAAAAGATTAAACTGAGAGCAACTGAGAAACATTTTAAGCAATGCATTACATTCAGATAAAAAAAGTGTAAAGCATCTTTAGATTTGCTCACCGAATAATGATCACAGAGATCAAACGTAGCCTATAGTGAAAGGCAACAGATTAATAAACAACAATATTGCTAATCAATTCATCTTTACAAATACATATCCTTTTCTTAAATATGATGATGTGCTGCTATTCTCTCTGTTGCATAATTTCAAATGCAATATATTTGGGTTCTGGACTATAATATCACACAAAACACAAAAAGGATTTTTTTCCAGGAAAATGTCACCTTGGACTCTGAGATCTGGCATGTTTCACTGTTTTCTGACATGTTCACATGAAAAGATGAATCAGCTACTTGAAAGTTATCAGCAAGTTTGATGTTGGGGGCCGTTTGATCAGTTTTATGTGAAAACTCCAATTCAAAAGAGCCACAATTCTCTACCATCTGTTTAATATGCTC